>JBBPLT010000603.1:0-16806 GCA_038089955.1 Strobilomyces dryophilus | reverse complement strand
CTCAATTAGCCTGTTCATCGTTTCATTCTTGTAGGGAGGTTGGCTTCCGGTGTGGAAAAACATTATCGGTAAGACTATCCTGAGTGTTTCATGGGCTTATCATCATGTCGAAGAGCAGAGACGAATATCATGGTGTGTCAGTTTTCCCTGGCTCGTCGGCGACGTTTCATAATTGCACTCAGATCGGCACGCATGCGGACTCGCTCGTTGCGGAAGCTGTTTTGAAAGGCTTCACCGGTTTTGACTTAGAGGCCGCCTGGAGTGCAGTGTCTAAAGATGCCACCATGCCCCCGAGGAATGACACTACGACTTCGTAAGTTCACTGTGTGCGTGTCGATCCTTGCCTGACGAGTATGTAGGTATCGTAATCGCGAACAGGCATGTTCCGCGCTGAATTCATGCTAATTCAATAACTCTCCTTCAATTTGTTGACTATGAAGTACGCGCTGGTTTATCTTCCGTCTACGAGCAGAAAGGCTGGGTTGCAGATGATATTCACTCTGAGTCGGCTTCCCGCACGCTCGCTTATTCCTGTACGTCTTTCGAGCGAGTTATTTATAGAGTCAGCCTAAGCACTCTGGTAGACGACGACTTCGCCGTCTCTGTGTTAGCTCGCTCGCTGAACAAGACAAACGCCGAAACATTTTTCAGACGACGAGCGATGAGTAACCCATATACGATTTTCAATCCTACCACTGGATTCATGGAAGCTAGAAACGCAAGTGGAGCTTGGGCTGGCCCAGACAATGGGTGGACAGAAGGCGTTAAATGGGCGTACACCTTTGATGTGATGCACGACATTCCAGGGCTCATCGAGCGCAAAGGTGGAAACAAAAGTTTCGTCGGTTTCCTCGACGAACATTTCGATGGCGGTGAGTGCGGTTTCACGGAAGGTCTTAGACGGGCTAGATGACTCGGACCAATTGATAGGCCATAACGATCATACCAATGAGGTCATAGCGTGCGACTATCGCACGACCTTCAACTAATACAGCTTTGCAGCCTTCTCACCACATTCCGTACCTCTATTCGTTAGCTGGCGCTGCATCGAAAACGCAACCCCGCGTCCGTCAGATTGCGGAGTCGAACTACAATGCAACTGTCTATGGACTATCTGGGGTGAGGACGTACGATCGTTCGTCACCTTGCCTGCAGCTTATCTTTACACCCACAGAACGAAGACTGCGGTCAGATGAGTGCCTGGTATCTCTTCAGCGCGCTCGGATTCTACCCTGTAAACCCCGTGTCGGGTGAATACGTCGTTGGGAGGCACGCGTTCGTCACCAGCTTGCGCTGTCATGTTCACTCACCCCCTTCGTTCAGCCCCTTCTTCGACAAGGTGTCGATCGACTTGCCATCTTCGAGCGCAAAATTGGAGATCGTTTCCCCAGGAGCATCTTCCTCGCCTTTCGTGTACTCTTTGAGCGTGAACGGCCGTGACCTGGAAGAGCCCATTCTCCAACACGACGAGATCGCGCATGGAGGCGTCCTGTTGTTTGAGATGAAGGACACCCCGCAGGATTGGGGGAGTGGATCGACCTTCTAGGTGGTCGGGGATTGGGTTTATTCGGTCAGTTGATCCTGTGAAGCTCCTTGGTTTTCTTACTCGAGATCGTGGATCTCGAAGTCAATTCATAGTTACCAGTAGGCAGATCGGAGATAGCGCGTTTAAATTTATGGCCTGATCTCTGACCCGACAGAAACCTTCGAAGTGCAGAGAATATCCTGACCGTCTTGTCATAGACAACTGCCCCCGTCTGGACTTGGATTCCGCCAAGAATCTGAAATCGTTCGCTTATTGTTCACCGGGTCGTGCAGGAGACGATATCCGCGCGCAATGGGACCGCCTCGCAGAGATTTCACTTGCGTTTGACCCTCACAGACGAGGAAGTCGCACGGTGTGGCTTCACCCAAGGCACCTCGCACAATGTCAAGATATCACCACTTGCTCATTGGGCCTCGAAGACTCCTTATTGCCTCGACTGGAGGATGGTCAGACCATTACATTGGCCCGTTTGCAAACACTCCGTGTTCGCCGAATGTCGTCCGATGGCTGCGTGGGTTCTGTGATCGACCTTTTGGTCCTTCCTCAACTCCAAACGCTCGAGATCGATGCAGCCGTCGTCGTCGGTGATTTTCGTCGACCCCGGCACGACCGCACATTCTCGGATCTCCTAAAACGCTCTGGGTGTTCCCTCCATCGTTTCTTCATCCAGGACGTCGACTTCCCTAACGACGAGCTCATGCGATGTCTCGCCCTCTCGCCCACGCTGGCGTCGTTCGAGTTTATCCCTTGTCCGCTGTGGCAAGATGTCACTGACGTCGTTCGTGCGATGGACCTCTCGCGCGCTCGGACTCGCGGTCGGAGCCAGTCTCATGGTCCGCTCGTGCTACTCCTGCAACAACTCACGTTGGCGAACTCGGTCGAGGCGTACCTGGATCCAATGATGGCCATGGTTCGCGCTGCGGGAGTATCCGCGCTCCGACGCGTCGATGTGGTGTTTTTCGCTTCGAGCGACGATTCGGACGCGGGAAGGACCGGGGGAAGAGTCGCGCGTCTCCAAGACGACCTGGCATGGTGGGCGTTTGAGAACTGGAGCGAACTGGACGGCGGAGACGAGGACGGGTCGAATGCGTCGCTCGTCGTAGTTCCTTCTTCCGCCCTGCACGCATCAAAGGGCTACAGGATTCAGTGCCTATCTCGGAATAGGGACTGCTAGAAAATGTTTGTACTTTTATACCCTAGTGCGTCTCGCAATTCATGTTCGTAATTTCAAACCACTACAGTCGCTCTGAGGCATTGATGGCACTGAGTGGACCATGGTGTCAGTGACGGCGCGACAAACGTCCCAAATTGTCCGAGTCGAAGTGATAGATAGGTTGCGGTACAAACGAAAAGCATACAAGTGACTGCCGTGCAGCGCTAACGCGATATAGTACGTCGTGCATATACAGTACATTCTACATAGGATGTCAAGGAGCGAAATCTTCAGCTTGTGTGTAAGAGGGTCAGGCGCCTGGCTCCGACGTTGACGAAGAACCTGTGGTCGTTCCGGATCGTCGGTCAAGAATCCGATTCATGGCCACGAAAAGAGCACATGCGACTGCGGCCGCGATCTGTGGGAACGAACGTGGACCAATAAGGCGCTGAGCGCGAGCGACGGACGGCGGAAAGCGTGGCTCACCCCGTTGAAGACAGCGCCTCGCCACCAGATGTACGCAGGCGTGAGAAGCGCACCGGATATAGGTGGTCCTTCAGGGAGGATCGAGGTCGGCGTGAATCAGGGGAAACCGAGCATGCAACACTCACCCACGAGACCACCGATCGCTGTGAAAAAATCCAATGATCAGTCGGATGCACGTACACGAGTTCAGAAGAGGGGCATACCCATGAGTACAGACGCGATGCCCATGCGAACCCTGTCGCACAGGGAGTGGTGTGTCAATGATGTAAACGAACCATGGACAACGGCTTACCCTAACTCGGAGAGATCTGGCGTGAGCAGTACCATCGTCGGCGTCCATAATGCGAAGACTGAAACGAACCTCTCAAATATGCCCCATCGACTGTGGTGCTAAACGCACCAATCCCAGAAAAGTAGCCGCTAAAGAGAGCAAACACGACGACGCCGGCCACTGTGTGCAGGCCAATCATTCCAAAGACGATGACGCTAGAGCAAAACGTGCCGATGATGAGCACGGTTGGTGTGCGCAAGAATCCGACGAGCGCGGTGCAGCTGAGCTGGCCGAAAAATACAGCCGTGTTCATGATCACGAGCTAAAAATAAATTGTCCGCTCAGAGTTGGACAAAGAGGCAGAGAAACGAAACACGCAACTGAATAAAAAGAAAACGAGTTGCCCAAGTTGTGTCGCACGGTGTCCAGCTGTAAATAGAACGAAGGATAATACATCACCATCAGGAAGAGGGCGAGGCTGCATGCGCCAAGTTAATCGATTGGATCTTTCTGAAAAGATGAGGACCCACCCGAGGCATCCAAGGATGAATGCGCTGTCTCGTCCACATTTTTTAGTAGCGACGACGAAGTTCGCGGACGATTCCGAAGGTTTCAGCCTCGTTCTCATCAACAAGCATGCGATCAGCAAAAGTACGCCGATGAGGGCAGCACTGGCACGAACGCCGTTTGCAAAGCCGACTCGGCCATTGATCAAGTTGTTCAACATGATCGGATGCACTGCCGCGCCTAGATAAGAGCCAGAGGCGGCGAAGGCCATGACATTTGGACGGCGCTTGTCGAACCAATGGGATATGACTGCCATGCAAGGGATGTACAGAAATCCGGAGGCGATCCCTGAGCCTACCCCTTGAGCTAGGAAGACCTAGAGGTCCTGGCCATCAGACGGTGGAAACTCCAGGAATGGTGGATGTGCACCTGATAATACTTGTCCGGACCTGCCAGTGAAAGCATGAAAAGAGAAAACACCTGGAGAAATGATGCACCATATAGCATGGGGTAACTGGATGCAGACGGGGTCAGAGCGAGCACGACTATCCGCACTGTCGAACTCACAAATAGCCGCGATCGTATAATTTACCAGCTAGAAGCGAGCATGTATCACACAGGAATGCATTTATGCTTCCGATCAGCCTTTGAAACTGGTCAACGCGCTTACTACCAGGATTACAACGCAAGAGACTCACGCGATGGTAGAGGATGTCTGGCTGGTAATGTACTGCTGAGCGTAGAAATCTTGATACGAAGTTACTGATCCGGTCAACGGGCGAGTACGATAAGTAAAGTACCTTGAAAGACCCCAAACGAGTTTAATAGCCTAAACAGGCTGGTGAGCGACCTGGCAAAAACCGACATGACAATTTAAATGGCTCACCCATTCGTGCTGAACAGCACGAGAAATCTGTCCATAATTTAATTGGGATCATTACGACAGGACTTGTGAGCACTCGCAGTACGCACGCGCCAACGACGGTTGCCCACCCTGCCCACCCACCCTCCGGAAAGTCTTGCGACTCGTCTAGTGTACCCTTCTCTGTGGTTTTTAAGGCGCTCTCCGAGTGTACCACTTGCGTATCATGTGATTCGTCGTTGCTCGTGTTCGACATCGAAAAAGCGGAATCAAACCCTCGTGTCGTCGTTTGTGTCATCGGAAGCGTGGTGGGGTCACCAAATTCGCTCTATTTTTCAGTTAACCACATGCGAAGCACAGGTTTCACAGGTTTGGCCCGTTTGTGTCGCATCCCAAACTGTCTGGTAAATTCTTTTACCCCATTGACAAGTGCATCGCATGTACTGGGCGCCGTTGATGAGTAGGTTCAGTATGAACTGAGGGAGTTCCCGCTGAGGCTAAAAACTCGGTGTACTTACAAACTCGGAAGCGAAATGCCTCGGAGGTGAGTCCATCGTTAGAAGGCTTTCACTGGAAGAAAAGTTAGTCTACTTGGTACTATTGAATTTATTTGTTGGCATGCACGGAGCGGATCCATAGACTTTATGGGCAGTGTCTGTCAGTCCACTGCAGTCTTCCCGATCAACGGTCTTGGAAACGAGGCTGGGAGTTGAACTTTCGGAGCAGTGCGCCGCCGGAGTCACTTGTGTAGGCTGTGGGACTCCGACGTCACTCAACGCAGGACCATTAGGCACAACGGGGTTGCTGAAGAACTTGGCTTACGCAGGACATTGGCCGTGACCATGGACGACGTCTCTATATTTATGACTGACACAGCGCAGTAGGAACACTATAAGTCTGATTCCAATTCAAGGAAGATATAATCAGCCAGCTCCGTTGTGTGACGAGCTTAGGCCTACCTAAATCGTGGGCCGCCTACTAGTATGGGGAATATACTCTTAAGCACACCCTGGACTCCAGTATCCCTGCCAGTAGTGTGGAGCTCCGTAAGGTACTTACCTTTGTCGGTACCTTCAAAGGGCCGGGGTACGTGTACACGGCCTTTGCCCAAGTATAGTGTTCTAAAAAAAAACCGGTAGGTCCGCGTAGACCCACGAAGTTACATAGCCATAATCATGGCAAATCGGCATCCTTAGCAGCCAATGAGTCCGCCATAGCCATGACAATGAGCGCAGTCGCAGCATCCTCACAGATTGGCGGTAAGACTGGTCAGCCAAATTGTGGGTGCGACTTGTGAAGTACACAGGCAATGGATTCCAATAGTCTGAGTTTGCCATCAGCTCAGAGCAGAAGGGGCTCATTAAAGCGGCGCAAAAACGCTCACCTAACAGGACGAGTAAAGACGAGCCTGTGCATTGAAGAAAGAACATATACGGAGGAGCATGTGGCCCAATCTTTCATATGACGGTGCGCGAAGAGAGTTATTTGACCACGGACACCAAGTCCGAGTCGTAACGGTTAGACTTCTGGACATATTGAAATGGGACATCCGAGTCGCCAGAGTTGATCGTACTACTGTAACGCGAGTCAACAAAGACACCCGTGTACTTCGCCGAAGGTTCAGGCTGTCGTCTGTTGGCAACGTGACGCTACGGTGGGCTTGATCTCCCTTGCGCCCGTTGCTACCGTTACCTTCGCTCCCACTTTCGCGCGTCGATACGTTCAACGACACGACGACGGTGACGACAGGAACGCTCGACATACACAACGATGTAACCTCCGTGCCCATGCCCGCACCGACCTCACCGCTCCTGCCGCGCGCCCACATCGACTTGGACGTCCTCCTACCGTCGTCGTTGCCACCCACCGTCGTCGGCTGCCTAAACGCGGTCCCCACTTTCGCCTTCGCCCTCAACCCCATCCACACGTCCAATGTGCGCACGCATGCACGCCTCCTCTTCGCTGCCGCTCTCGTCCTCGCCCTTCACCCGCGCGCCCTGGCTACCCCTCTCGTCGTTCGCGTGGCCATATGGACGTGTACACGCACCCTCGCATTTCTGGTTCCCCTTGCGCTCGACGCCCGCGTGCACGCACACTCAACCGACGACGACGACGGTGCCATTCAAACGACACCGCTGTTCCGACACCACTACCGCATCCTCTGCCCTCGCCATCGCTGCAGCCATTTCCTCCGCCATGAGTCAACGCGACGACAATACGACAACAACGCGCTAGGTCGACAGCGCCGCCGCTGTTCCCTCTCCTGCCCGCAGCACGTAGTTCATCTACATGTCGCTCTACGTTGTATTCATTCGTTCATCGTTCCAATGATCCCTCAGCCAATGATCTTACTTCCTTCCTTGTAGGGCACACGCACGACGCTGGAAGCTTACTGGATCCATTTTATGGCACCTCGCCCAGTGTCAGAACCTCATTACTTCTTCCCTGAGTCTCGAAGACGCCTCATCCCCCTCGATTGCAACATGGACGAATTGTCATCTTGGCGTGTCTGCAGACGCTCTGCATTCGCCGACTCTCACCCGAGGCCCATACGGGCGCCACAATTAGCTCTTTGATCTTCCCCCCACTGACGAGGACCACTGTGTGGATCTCAAGCGTTTGGAGTGGTCGTAATCAACACTGGCCTGACTGCGCCTTCTGGAATGCTCTGGATGTTCACTCTGCCATCTCTCCATCCAAGACGTCGATTTTGCCGGTGAGCCATGCGGTTTCTCGCCCTCTCCCCCGCGCTCGTTTCGCTCTGGTTCATTCCTTGTCCGCGATCGCAGGATGTCAGCGATGTCGTTGACGCAGTGGGCGTCTCGTGCTGTCAGACGGACGGTCAGACAGAGGCTGGGGGGCACTAGGACGTCGCGCGTGCTCTCGTACCGCTGTTGCGAGAAATAACGATAGCATGCTCAGCCGAAGAGCAACTGGAATCGATGATGGCCATGCTTCGCTCACGTCCAGGTTCCGACGCGTCGCGGCGATCTTTTTCGGTACAAGGCACGGCTTGCGACGGATTTTACGAGGTGATTGGTTTGGAAAAGTCGCGGATTTCCGGATGGACCTGGCGCAGTGGGTGTCTGAGAATAAAATCGAAAACTGGTACGATGGTGGTGGGGGGGCGGGGGCACTTGGAGGCGTCAGTTGTTGTCGTTCGCCCTCGGGCACGGATTTCGACGTGCACCCTAGTTAACCCTAATACCCTGTATCGGCTCCCTCGAAGGTCGTTGGGGCGGGAGCGGGAAAATCTCAGTACAATTACCGTGACTCAGTCAGCACGTTCATTCGGGGTAGTACATAACGATGCTCAACACATCGATTAAAATTAGGTATCAAAGTTGGTCCTGCCCACAATGACAGCATACACTGGCGTTTGCTTACTCTGCGTCGCCCTGAGAACACTAGATACAGATCAATCGACCTTCCCCAAGATTGCAATCAAAAATTTGATATGATGATGCCAGTGGAGCGCGCCCAAAGAATCGCTTACGTTGAGCTTGCGGAGCTTTTGTAGGCTAGGCAGTCCGTCTGGACTTGGGATTTATCGGACTTTGAATCCGCCCGTTTTGGACTTAATGGACTTATCTTATACGGTATATATTTACCACGGTCCTTGCGCACATTCCCTCCTGCTACCCGCCGACTTCGCCGCAGCGATTGAGTGTAGGTGTCCAAGCTCTCGTATGCGATCCCTTCACCGTATCGAGCACCATCGCCCGTCCAGTGGTGCACCAGCCATGTCGATTCAAGTGTCACCACTCGCTCACCACCCCTTGCCACGCCCTTGCCATGTCTATACTAGTCCAACCGCTCGTCCAGCAACAAAGGTTTGTCAATTCAAGTGATAGTAGTCACTCACTACCCCTTTCCATGTCTTCTCGAGCGCTGGTGCTCGTCCAGTGCCCCTACCGTGTCTATATGAGTCCGACCGCTCGTCCTGGATGCCCGCCCATTGATTCGAGTGTCACCACTCGTTCAACACCCCCCGCCCTGTCTACTCGAGCACAATGCTCGTTCAATGCCCATACCATGTACTTCTCGCACACCACCTTCCGCCATGTCTCTTCGAGTGCTAGCGCTCGTCCTGCGTCCCAGCTGCGTCCATGCATCCCCGACTGCTCATCTGCGGTGCCCACCCGTTGATTCGAGTGCCAGAGTGCGCTCTCCATGTCTATTCGAGCGCTGGTGATTGTCCAGCACTCCTACCGTGCCTATATGACCCCGAACGCTTGTCAAGTACGCCCGCCATGTCAATTCAAGCATAAATGCTTGCTCACTGCGTCTACTGGAGCGCTAGCGATTGTCCAGTACCCTACCATGTCTAATGTGAGCCGGACCGCTCATCTGGTGCATCTGCTGTGTCGATTCGAGTTCCCCAACTTGTTTACTCGAGTCTCGCACCCTGTCCCACTTTTTTCTACACGATACATAATATTTGATGTATCTTGTAATACGCGCAGCAATATAGTTCGATTTTCATGCTAAATACAGAGTACAAACGAGACTAGTATACAATTCGGAAACAGTCTACTACTGTAGTGAATCAAACAGAATAGACACTAACTAGATCCATTACTAGTCATGTCTAGGTGGCGAGGGCCCTTCACTCTTTGCGACGTTCTCCTTGCACGGCGCTGTGTATAGTCGGATTGCCAGGCTAGGCTACGCGAGGACCAAACGAGATAGGAGGCATTGTCACTAAACGACTGCGCAGCCTGTCAAAAGCAGGAGCTAATTTTAGTAACCGGGTTGATTGGGAGCGCGGTGTTCTTTTTAGAGTCCGTCTAGCGATCAGCTATCTCTCATATATACGTCCGTAATCTTGGTAGATCGTCGACTACTTCTACATTGCAGTCCTCTGCATGAACCCGCGGGACGAATCGGACGAAAGATAATGGGGTAACCGATTAGTCCTCATTTCCCAGCCTGAGATCTTGAACATGCGTGATTGGTATTGATAAGTGGCGTAAGGCGGCGCTGAGTCAACGTTCACAGGATAAGTGCTTGACTCCACTATTCTTGGCGATATGCTCCAGCCTCGCGGTGTTCTTTACGTGACAATGCCTGGCACTTTGTACCACTACTCATTCCGTGACAGAAACGGTATTCTTTCATTTGTGCTTACCATCAACCGACAGTGCAGGTAGCAGCTAATTCACTGTTTTTTTTTCGGTGAGTATCATTAATGCAGGTGCTCGGTCGGAGTTCTGACTCGTTCGAATCTGCGGATTTCTTCTAGAAGGCCTCACTAACTGCTCGTCAGGCTATGTATGTAAGATTCCACCGTCGATTGGTCACCAGTCTCATCGATCACTCAGGACTGCGCAGTTGCCGTAAGTCCTGTGCACGTTGTCGAGTGTCGCGCGCTGGTCCTCTCGCTTGGTTATCACTATTAAACTGGCCTGGAGTCGGAGCTCAGCTGGAGTCCTTCGCAATGCCTCTTTCCCACACTGGCTTATTGCCAGCTCTAATGGCTCACTCACCCTCTGACGTCGAGCTTTCTCCCACCGATTCGGCGAAACCATTTGTGAGTCTTCTGAGACTTTCTCCTTCGAGGCCGCGCACTCAGGGATCGTGTCGATCTGACAGCCCAAAAGCAGAGATGCTCGAGATCAAACCATCCCTCCCGCGGAAGAGATCGCCACACATGCAGTGCATTCCGACGGGTTGCACGACTCCTTGCACGACTCCTACACGTCACGATTTCCTCCCGAAATATTGGCTTACATCTTTGAACTTTACGTGGCTTCCTTGAATGGCGTCCCTCTTCGGGGATTGCTTTACCTCTCACAAGTCTGTACCCATTGGAGAGCCATTGCAGCTTCGGACCCTCGTCTCTGGACGTCCATCCACATTTGCTTTCCAGAATCTCGTGCAGGTCGTAAAGAAGATGTGCGGAGAGTCAAGCCTATATTCGACCTGCACTTGAAACGATCCGGCGCACTGCCAGTCTCACTCACCTTCATTGATCATCGTGCTTACCATGCCGACACGAAAGCTCTTGTTTCTCTACTCGTCGATCAACTTCGTACCAATGCACATCGTTGGAGACGTCTCTCGCTCCAATTGGCTGGCGGTTATTTCCCCAGCCTCTTCAAGTTCACGCCTTGCGACTTGTCTTCTCTCGAATATCTCTGCATAAACGGTAACTCGTTCGTGTACGCTTCATCCACCACGCTGCAACTGAACCTCAAATCCGCTACGAACCTCAAATCGTTCAGCTACAATGGACCTGGGCCTTCCATCGTGGATAACATTGACCTCCCTTGGCAAAGTCTTGCGGACGTATCATTTGAATTTGCTCCACATTACGGAGCAAGCTTTACGTCATATCGACGGTTTATAGATCTTGCTCACTGTCAAAATATCACTACTTGTTCCTTGGGCATCGATCGACCTCCACCCTCCAGAACAGGCCGGAATATCACTTTGCCTTACCTCGAGACGCTTCGAGTCCGTAGACTCACTCCCTACGCCCACGCCAGCCGCGCGATCCACCCACTCATCCTGCCCCGACTTCGAACTCTTGAAATTGATACATCCAATCTTCTCACTCGGAGCCAACGCTGGCACGATCGCACTTTCTCAGACCTTTTGGCGCGATCGGGGTGTACCCTCCTCCATCTCTCAATTCGAGACGTTGATTTCCCGAACGACGAGCTGCTCCGCTGTCTCACTCTCTCACCAGCCCTCGCTTCATTACGCTTCATCCCTTCCCCACGATCACAGGATTTAACTGACGTCGTCCGTTGGCTGGACGTCTCGCGCCTGGTGCGAGAGCCCGATGAGGAGGGACGAGGAGCCGTCGCGTTACCGAAATTGCGTGAGGTCACGCTGGCAAGCTCAGTGGAGGCATATTTGGAGCCCATGCTAGCCATGCTCCGTTCGCGCGCAGGGGCTTGCGCCCGCGCTGCGGGGATAGCATCACTTCGACGCGCCGAGGTGGTTTTTTTCGACATGTGGCACGACACGGAGGTAGACCGGATTCGCGGACCGGGAGATCGGTCGGAGAGAGTTGCGAACATCCAGACAGACCTGACACGGTGGATATCGGAGAACAGGAACGAGGACGGGGAGCGTGGGAATAAGTGGACGCTGGATGCATCGCTGGTCGTCGATTCGCCTTATCTCCCTGGTTACATCGACTTTGAAGAGTGTGTGTGCTGAACATCCTAGCTAAACTGTTCGAGTACTCAGGCTGTATACTTATCGTTCCCGTTCTATGGATAACGGGAGGTATGTTTACTGCCCCTTTTTTTTTTTCAGCGACTTCCACGTCACCATGAAGGGTCAAGGCTGCGGCAAACTCCGGGGCACCCGTGCTTCGTGGCACTCGGTCTCTCGACTTTACCACACATGGGCGTTGATGCCGAATGCTGGTGCTATTCCCTACTCGTCTTCGAGCTCCTTTCCATTCATCAGTGAGAGCAGCACCGACGCTTTCGCGAACGCTTAACGATAAAACATGCAGCCTCGTGCAGCCGGGAGCCGAAGAATTCGGCGCCTCATCTATCTATCTCGCTGAGAATCCATAGCGAAGACGTGAGAAACGGGGATACTTTACTCACCGCCCTACTTTCGGCTTCGCTCGGGCTACACTTTGAAATCGATCTGGCGCAAGCGCTATCGATATCTTTCGCCGATCATCGCATCCAATGTGCCGATGTGGATATATCATCCTTGTCGATCGACTTAGAACGCATTGCGTGTCGTTGTGGACATATTTACGGTTTTTTACGTGCGGCCTGTCATAGCTGCGTCACGGACAACGCATCGCCAACGGCCTGAACTTGGGATCCAGTCTGTCACTAGACTCGACGAAACGGGGCTTCCGGAGGTATTTGCCCCATTTTGTGGGGATTGAGACATATACATTCTCGAGAGCGAGACCTTGTCCCAGTCTCCAACTATCACTACATTTCCTTCGGTAGTATTATTACTCACGTTGATGTTGCCTACCTTCAAACGCTCCGCGGCTGCCGGCGCACACGCTCGGTGAACGACTCCACACTTAAAACGTCGGTTGGAAACAACACAGACGCGCCACCGCACCTTTTCATACCCCTCAAAAAGCTCGGTCTATCCAAGACGCCGCTGTCCCATACTTATGACACGTTCGTGCGCTGTCTCGCACACTCATGTGCGCTCGCGTCATTCTTGATTATGTCCCTGAGGTCTTGGCTGGCCGGCTAGGCTAGGCTCGACCGTAATCACAACTTGAAGGACCCCATAGTGACGTCATCTGCGATGGGCAGTCATGCCAAGCCGTGCCCGCAAGCTAGGAAGACGACCGCTCGGCTTTGTTACGACGGCCCTGAGCGGCCTCGGCCTGCTCGCTTACAGTTGGCCGTGCCCATGCTTCTGCTGGCCATGCCGCGGTAGGCGGAAGTGGACCTCTTTTTTCGCTTGGAGGTGACACGAAACGGACGTGCCCACCTGGTCCGTGGATCGGACCATCGGTTGAGGAGAGCTGCAGGTTTCCGCGCGGTGGGCGTCCGACAGGAACGAGAGCGGTCGAAGAGCACGACCGCGAACGTCGGTCGAATGGACATCAGTATCGTAATAGATTCGCACCGCACGTCGACGTACCGTGCCAGCAGCAAGGTCCAAGGCCGCTTCCCAGAATGCCCACTATCCAACGTCCGAGGTTGTCACCCCCATGACAACCTTATTTCCACGGTTTCGTCGGAGGGGGGCGCAGATCGAACTCCGCAGTAAAGTCGGTCCAGCACGGTTATCAATATTCCTATAGGGCCGCCGACGGGGCACGCAGATGAAGGGCGCCGAGTCCGTGAGATGGACCTTTTGTAGTTCCGGTGGTCGGGCCTTAAAAAGAGCTAAGTGTTCCGGTCGTCTGACACGATGTGTCGGAAAGAGCGATCATCGGCATGCGAGTGAATGAAGGTGCCAGTTTTGTATTCGGGGCCCTATCCCACATGTTCGAAGGCAGTGACTCTTAGCTGCTGGCTTGTGGAGAAAAATGATGCGACGATCGAGAGTCGCGTTCGGTCCGCTGGACTGTGCGGTAACTTGGACAGACAGACGTCAAGGCGTGTCGAAAAAACGTGCTTTAATCGACAGCGGCCACGTACCAACACTCAGCAGGAGTGAGTCAGCGCCCCGGAACCCCAGGATACTGGACAGGCTAGTCCGGTCCGCTCAATGGAAGGGACACGGTAAGTAGGCTCCCAGTTGATGGCAGTTACTTAACAGGCCTGCGAAACCCCTGTGAGGAAACGTACGGCAAGAATCCATTAAAAGCGGATCCATCGAACGCGTCTAATCTTGGCCGTCGAATTTCCCTCTTGTCCGATCAGGTTGTCCTCCGAGTCCCATTCAGTGATGTCTATAATTGCACGGCAGCACGGCGAACACATTGTGCAAGATCGTTCGCTGGTGAGTGTGTGTTGGAAGTTTGTGTTGGAGTGTTGAGTTCCGTTTGTTCTTCATAGCGGGCCACTCACGCGGGTGATCACCAAGCCGCACGGTCCCATCTCTCACACCTACGGCGTTCGCCAGAATGTCGACAGCCCAGCGATGCTCGTTGCGAACTACGTTCCACTGAAAAACGGGTTCTACATGTTGGAAGGGCATCCCAAAGTGCGAAAAGGCGTGCGGTGGTGGATCGCTTACCACCCGAGATACTCGGCTTAATCTTTGAGAACTGCCCCGACGAGCAGGCGTCCTCTCGCGCAGTCCTTTCTGAGCCCCCGCTTCTTCTCGGCCGCGTCTGCAGTTATTGGCGCTCCGTTGCCCAGAGCACTCCTCGACTCTGGGTCTCGCTCTCCTTGCAATTTTTCGAGACCAACGTCGATCGATCGCGCGACGGCGTCAAAGTTGCTGCTGCCGTCGAAACATGGCTTCATCGATCTTATCCTTGCCCGCTCTCCTTCGCCTTCACCGACAACCGCGTCTTCCAAAAAGACTCGGACAATGTCGTCATCTGGCTGCTCTCCTGTATCTGCAGGCATGCGCCTCGATGGAAGGCCATCCATCTCAAGTTCTCCTCGGATTACTTTATCCGGCTTGATGCACTCTCGTCGTGTGCATTTACATCTCTCACCTCGTTTTCCCTCCACATCGACCACATGGGTTGGCGTCGCAGTTTACTCTCGGTCCGCTTCGATCTCACCCAGGCCAGCGGACTCACGTCGCTGGCGTATACTGGACCTGACCACGTTATGAGGGAGGATATCTTTGTTGACTGGGAACGCCTTACATCCGTCGCGTTATCGTACGACTTACACGAAGCAGGAGGTGAGAGCGCCACCCTCCCGCGACATTTTTCAAAACTGGCGCTCTGCCGGAATCTCACCGAGCTCTCCATGGGCTTGAGCACCACGCTGGCGCAGCATTTACATCATCTGGATGCGATTGCTCATGGTCAGACGATTATCCCAGTGATCGAGTTACCGAGGTTGCATACGCTCCGCGTCCGACGGTTGAGTCGGAGCGCGCACGCATGTGCCCTCCTCGATGCACTGCGACTTCCCCGACTCTCGACGTTGCACATCGATAGCGCTGTCGTCAGGTGGGATAGCTCCTATGCGCCGCTGTCCTACCCGGATGTACATCCCCCTCTACTGCCGATACACACCCCAGCCATCTGGTGGCATGCCCACCATTTTTCCGCCCTCCTCGACAGATCGGGGTGTCACCTCCGCACCCTTCACATCCGAGACGTCGACATGTCACCCATGGAGCTGTCACGGCTTCTGACATCTTCGAGTACCTCCCCCACTCTGTCCGAGTTCGCGTTCGAGCCTTGTCCAAGGGCGTTCCCCATCTCGGACGTGCTGACCCATCTCGTCCCCATGCCCAGCTTCGAACCCACGTCCACGTCGGCACCTATAGCCAGTCCCAGTCCGAGCTCGAGCCCAAACCCAAGCCAGAGTCCGACTCTCGCCCCAACCCCGGTCTCGTTACCCTTTCCCTCCCTCGCCCGACTCCGCCTCGGCTGTGCACACGAGGCGCACCTCGATCCGATAGCAGACCTGATCGAGTTCCGGACGGGCGCGCGCGCGACGCACGCCGGCGTCCGCTCGCTCTCCATCTTTGAGCTCGTCTTTCACGACTTCGTGTACAGTCACGGACAGGGACGACAGGCGTCGCGCAAGGCATGTTTCGACGCATTCAGAGAGCGGGTGTTGAAGTGCGCGCGCGAGGGCGGGGTGGACGTGGACATACGAGTGGATAGGCCGTACGAGCCGGCGTATCTCTTGGTGCCGTGAGCCGTTGGGCGGCGATACATGGTCTTTGTTTTTCGGTCGCTGTGTGCTGTGCGCACGTACTTTGCATCGTTTGTACGGACGATTTCCTTGTTAGACGCTGTCTCACACGACGGTCGCCCAGCAATGGAGGGATGTTATTGATATTATGCAGGGACTAGAACTACTTCACGTCAATGCGTTACGATTACCACGATATAGTGTAATGCTCAATGAGGGTGGAGACTGACTGTCTAAAGGTAATTAGCTGGAGGCTGTATGCATTGGTAAGGTGAAGTCCATCGAAAGGAACGGCACTAGTCGGCTTCCATCTCATCTTCAGAAGACGGATACATGGGTCTGCACGAGAAATAAACGTCAAGCATGCGAAAGAATAATAAAACACGCACTCGAACTGGACTGGCTCGACTGTCTGGCCATCCGCCGCAACCCCTGCAAGCAGATCGGCAAGTTCGTTGTGACCGCGACCGATGCGCCAGAAGGCGATCCGAACACCGTGCTCACGTTCGTGATTGTCGACGGCCGCGTCGAGTCTCTGGAAGAGGTCGAGATTCTTGGGTCTCCTCCCCGAAGAGTTGCGCCATCCCTTGCTCTGTTGGTGCAGATGAGACCGGGGACCACGCAGACGACGAGCGACTTCACCTTCCAGCTAGGAACCCACTCGGTCATGCCCAACACGACGTACTCGGAGTCGGACGTGACGACCCAGGTGATCTTGCCAGCCGATTCCTCGTGCACCTCGTCTTC
>JBBPLT010000602.1:0-16898 GCA_038089955.1 Strobilomyces dryophilus | reverse complement strand
AGATGTAAGGCCCGGGATGGTTTCGGGGCGATTGGATTGTCTCGGGGTGAGGTTTAGGAGCTTGGAATGGTGTGTGGACGATGGGGGAATGCGTGGATAGCAGTGTAGAGCAAGCTAGCGCTCTACATCGTGCTGGTCTTTCTCACCGCCAAGTCAACTACAACATCAACATAAAAGATCTTACTCAACTCGCGCTCAAGTCCACTGACACCTATCAATCTGAGGCTGACCAAGAAAAGGCGATTTATCCGTACATTGAAAGCCTTTGGCGTGACTTTGGAGACCCAATCTCGTGCTAACGGAGCCATCAGTGATGCTGTGGCAGTTTCAAACGACGCACTGTACTTGCACATAGAGTGCAAGAACGAGCTTGGGCATAGTGATCATCCGGACTTGCAGAGCGCACTCATCCTACTCAGGCGCATTGCAACACCCAATGTATGGTGTACTATTTTTTGCGAATAAATATTTCTGACTTTTCTTGTGTCTAGTATGAGTGGGTTCATGAGAGGACCTGCTGCCCATGCTTTCATATCACCATTACTGGTCCCTATATATCATTTGGAGTTACCGTCCTCACGCACGCTTTCATCGTCCAAACTTTTGGCAATCCCCTCTACCTTAGTGTCACCCCTTTGACGCCACGCAATATGGAAGAGGCCCTGAAAACCTTTGATATCTTCCGAGTTGCCCTGCGCAACTTACGAAACAAGTACAAAATACTTTCGGAGGCAACAGCCACTGGCAAAGATCCCTCGCGTCTCCTCCCATGGTCATCCTTGCCTGGCCTCGTCTTCGAGGGGCGCCTCGTCCCCGGGAAAAGAACACTGTCGCCACAACGTGCTTTGTACTACGCGCAGTACCACGGGAGACGCGTAGTGGTCAAGTTCTGCTACAGGTACCACATTGACGCCCATGCGTACATGGCTCCCGAGGGTCTGGCTCCCGAGTTACTTGCCTATCACGAGCTGCCGGGAAGGTTATTCAGGATTATCATGGAACGGGTCGATGGTCTAGACGCACACTGTGAGTTTGAAGAAGATACGCTCCCGGAGGACGTCATTACACAGGTCAGACATGCACTCGGGGTCCTTCACCAAAAGAATTGGGTCCACGGTGACCTGCGCCGTGCCAATATCCTCGTCAAGAGTCAGAAAAACACCGCCTCAACGTCCAAGGGTCCGGTCAGCAAGACACACAAGTGGCGTGTATACCTCATAGATTTCGATTCTGCCGGCGAGGAAAACAGAGATCGCCATGCATTCACGTTAAGCACAGAGCACATTACTTGGCCAGCGGGTGTCGATACTGGAGCCATGACACTGCGATGCTGCAGATCATCAGCAGCCCGAGATATGTCGCGTTTCCTTATTATTCTACCCATCTAGTGTGATATGATATATGCTGGTAGCGGGTTTTTTCGCGGGAGACGCAGGGCATAGGTTACCTGCGGTGGTGTTCGTTCTCAGCTAGTATCGCGAGGCTCTGTCCGTAGGGCTCTTAGATACGACTGTAGAAAGACATCGCAGTGCAGCCAACGGCCATCAGACCCCTGGACACAGACCCGCTTGGAAATTCAAACAAACAGTAGATCAGCGAGACGTGATAAAATCACACAAGTAGAATGAACGCGCGTCGTTAAGACGAATGACAGAGCGATATAGCATCACGAAAATCCTTTGAGCGACGACAAACTAGATTGGCGGGTCTCTCCATGCCTTCCCCGGCCACAATATCAATCATACGCCTTCATCGCTTCCTCCAGCGCATCAGCGTCCACACCGAACGACACGTCAAAAGAGGAATCGGGGTCCCTCGGAGCCGCCTGCGGGACGGCGGTTGCCGAAACTCTGCTCGTGCCAGCACGAGGCGCTCTCGAACTGGTTGCCGCCGCAGGCTTCGTCTCGCTCCTTTGTTTACTGGTCGGGGCCCCTACGTTGGCGATCAGCGGCGGTTTGAACCGCGGCACCGTCACGCCCTTGGAGCCCTGGGTCTGGCTCGACGTATACTGCGAGGGCTGCAGCTGTGGGGCCCGACGCATTCCCAGTGGCGGGGGACCGGCGCGAGTGCGCTGCGTCGACGCCGGGGGTCGTGTCGGCTGCGGAGGTAGTGGCGGGAGCAGGGGCTGTGGCTTCGACTTGGGCGGGGGAACGCGGGCTCGCGGCGGAGGCTCCGGCTTGTAAAACGACACGTCCATCTTTTCATCATTCTCTTCGTCGTCCAGGTCCACGCACATGGCGGTGTCTGCGCGCGACCAGGTGGGGTTCTCCCATTCCGTGTCGGTTTCGGTGAGATCGATGACGTCTTGCATTGGGCTGTCGCCGTCGTTAGACGTGGGGTCAGGGAAAGCGGTTTTGCGGGCAGAGGGATTTGCAGCAGCGGACGACCCAGCGGAGAAACGAGCGGAGCGTGGCTCCTTGTCCAATGCGCGCCCACGGAGTTCGGGTTTACGCGCTGACATGGACACGATCGGCGTCTTCTCCGGTGCATTTGTTGAAGAGTGGGCAGGACAAACCGCGGATGCACTCGCGGTTTTTAGGAGGGCGCGGGCGCTTGAATGAGTGGTTTTCAAGGGCGCGTGATCATCGATGCCACTTTCCGTAGATTCATCTCTTTTTTCCCTCTTCCCTTTTACTCGAATCCTCTGTTGTTTGATCTGCGAATTTTCGTCAACTTGCCTGGACATTTGTTTGAGCATGTCGATGAAATTGACTGCTTCTGGCTCGTCGTCCCGCGGGGTATATTTCTGAACGGGATTGGATGGCATAGAATGAGACGAAGATCGTGTTCTCGCAGAATGGCGGGGTGGCCGGTTTGCTGAAGAGGTGGACGAGGCGAGGGACCTTTGCTGCACGGCAGAGAGGGGATTTGGCCGTCTGGACGCAGAAGATGCAGAGACGTGGGGTGCCGAAGACAAGGAGGAAGCAGAAGAGCTACTGCCGGACAGTGGAGGGGGATCGATGGAGCTGTGGCCACTGGAATGCCAGACGGACGATAAAGAAGCAGAGACGGGGGCAGAAGAGGTGGCGGATGAGAGCGAGAACATCCACGACCTGGGCTCGCCGACAGGCGTGGATGGTCTTGCTGGACTCGCCTCGTCAGTAGAGTCGACGCGTCTGGACGCGACGTGAAGTGGGACTCACTCTTGTTGTCGTGCTCGGCCTCTCTCATGAGGGCCTGGAGAGCTGGATTGGTGGACTGGGATGCGACCCATCTGACGACGCCGCCCTGGGAGGGCTCGAAGTCGACGTGGGTGTCCATGAAGAAGTCGACGTCCATGGTCGACGTCGAGGAGCCTTTGTGGCGACCCGGACGCGACCAGCACGTGAGCACGGGCTCAATGGCGTCACGTGCCGAGGAAGATATTTACACGAGCGGAGCAAAGACAATTGATGTTCGATGGCCACCCTCGTCCGCCCACGCACGCTGCCCGACATCCGCCAAAGCATCCCCGCCCCCTTCCCCGTACAGGCCCTCGCCGACCTCCACGATTCAGACGACGTCCTCGGCGACCTCGCGGCCGAACCGGTCGACTATGACGACACCCACGCTGCACGGGCAGGTTTACTTCCTTTGCCGCCCGTCCGTCTCCTCATTTCTCCTTCCAGGTTGCACAGTGTCAGACCGACATCCAGGCTTCCGTCACAGCCGTCCACCACTGCTGCTTGATGACCCTCTCCAGCATTCTTGCCTCCTACCCCCTTCCGGACATCGCTGCGCTCCCAGACGACTCCGAACAGCATGAGGGCACTGCTATTTCTATTAGCCAAGTGCTCACAGAGTCCCCGCTTTCTTGTCTTGTCCATACCCTTCGTGCCCGCAGCGGCCATCCTGCTCAATACGATCGTCATCTCTCCGACGCTGTCCTTCTCTCTCAGCTGCGTGTTCTCGTCGACGCAATCGCCCCTACCCTGAGTAGACGAGACGCTTACCTCGCGCAGGCCTTTGTCGCCCTCCTTCTCGACCTCGAACAACTCCCTGCTTCCCTTGCTCTCACCTCTGCTCAAATCGTTTCCCCACCTAACCCTTCCCAAGCCAGCGAAGACGGCCAAGACTCGTCTCTGGGAACCCCTTATGCCACTATCGCGTCTCTCCAGCGACAGCTGTCTTCCTTGCAGCCTTCTGTCGCCTCTTCGTCCTCTGGGCCTAGACCTACGCCAGCAGAGAGTATCCGCACCGCACTCCTGTGGGCCCGCATCGACGAGCAGCTCGAGACCATTGTATCTCTCTGCAGAGCTCGCGCATCCTCGTCTCCGCAGGACGACATCACTCAGTTTTCCCCGTCCTCAGAATCCCATGTTTCGAACGCGGTCTCTCGCCAATCCTTTGACGACGTGCTTCCACCAGAGTACGATTCCGTGTATCATCATTTTCCAAACTCGGAGCTCCCCCCTTCATACGCCGCCGAGGGCCATCTCTACGTGTCTTCATATCAGCCGACCGATGAAAAACGTCCGGCTGAACAGCATCCTCCTGACAGCATCTCGCATCGCCTGTCAGCTTCCACCTTACCGGTAGAACCAGAGATGATCCAGCATGCTCACCCCTTGTCTTCCAATGCTCATGATTTTGACGGCATCACCCACGCCATTGAGAGACTGTATGCTGTCGCGCCCCAGCTAGCAAATCAGCGCGTCGAACTCCGGAGAGACAAGGTCGTGCAAATGGAGAGGGCAAAGGAAGCAAAGGGCAAAACACGGACGCTTACAGAGGCTCTCGATCCAGAGCTTGACAAGATGCTCGACTTGCTTGGTCGTGCATCCGCGAGAGAAATTCCTGACCAGAGCGTCGTCATCGATCCGCACCGCACAGCCCGTGGAAAGGGCGCAGCTGAGATTGAAGAACAGGTATGGCGGCTTCCTTTTGATGATCAGTCTCCTCTAAGGGACTTTTTTAGCGCAGGAAATATTTAGAACACTTGGTACACCGCACGTCCGCTGGGAGACTACACAGCCAAGATGCGGTGCCATCACCAAACCGTTCTTGCTCATCATCTCCAAACGCTGGTGATCTAGTTCAGGATGCGGTGGAGGGTCAGAACGCGGGGGTACAACTCGAAGGCAGAGGTTCTCGTGATGGAAAACGAGCATCTTACCCTGCCTCGCCGAATTCCGGTTCAACGCTCGCACCACCATCGGAGAAGTCTCGGAATAGGAGTCTTTCGGCACCCCACCTTGCTTGGCTACGGCCCAAGGAGAAATCCGGAAGCACGAACGGCCCAAAAGAAGGTCCTGGTTCTCTAACGAGGACGCTTTCCTCGGACCCCAAGCACCTGCCACTTTCAGCAGCTTCCAAGTCTGTTCGGAGCATCTCGGGGAGATTACGCCACGGGAGCAAGAGCCAATCGCGTCCTCCATCTTCTAGTGAAGAGGATGCGGTACGGGGTGAGTTTTTCTTCCGATGACTTGTGAGGAGAGATCTCAGTGTACTCGAGTAGGTGCGCTGGATATCGCCTATGTGGCTGAGCATCACGAGACGCTCAAGCACGTTCTGCTCTTCATCGCGCATGCGTCGCCTTCGGGTTCGGCCCTTGGCGGACTGCCCTTGGCGGAAGTACTTCCCAGTACTTCCAGTGGTACACACGGAGATTGTCTCTTCCTCCGACTCGGTGGCACCCCTTCTCCGCCTCTCGCACTTCCAGTGCCTGTAGTACCAGGCTCCAAGTCGGTTCTTAGCCGGGGCGCTCACTGGGAGATCAAGGCGAGCTGTTACCGAGGTACTTCTCCAGCCAGGGAAAGTGAGGACCCGGCGCTACTTCCGGCTTCTGAGCTCGCCTCGCTCTTGCCGTCATCATACACTTGTTCTTCGTGTTCCCTTCCTCTCATCCCGACCCCACCTTCACGGTATCGCGACCTGCCATCGGAACACTGGGAAGAGCTGATCGATGCGTGGATGTGTCATCCTGAAGGCCAGACCCTTGCAGGTGCTGGAAATGGCCATGGATTCGGATTCTGGCCGACGCGCGAGGAGGCTTTGGTAGGAGGGAGTTATGTGCTGTTCGATGCACAGGCGGTCGTAGGTGGAAATATCAAATGCGTGGGGGTTCGGGAGGTGAGTGCTTGTTTGGTGTTCTTTCTCTGTACATCTATCGTCGGGCGCTTAAGAAGACCAACGTCGTGCTTCCACCGACGTGCGCGCCTCCCTCCACGAAGCCCTCGTTGGTTTCGGGGTAGTGGATCGCGCATCTGGTTGATACAACACGTCCAATATTAACTCGTTTCTCTTAAACAACCCCCTTTACCGAGGACAGCGTGCTGGGGGCTACACAAGAGGGCACATTTCGTCGTGCTATTTACATTCGACCTTGAGGTTTACTGACGAACATTACTCTTAGCGCGCTAGACACACTCGCCTGGCACGTTGTCTGTGTGGTGCTATCTTGGGTAAACAACATGACCGAAGAGAAGAGGACGGGTCGATTTCACGCATGTATCGGCTGTTCAAGTATGCCATTCGGCCGATCAGCAGTGGATCGCAGTGAGTAGCCTCGCACTTGGCCAGGTGAATGATCTGAACTCAAGAACAGAGTGCCCCGGATTCCGATGAGCGCGTTCGTGTTGCATGACATGCTGGAGCTTGTTCAAGCCCACGCCACGTACCGATTCGTGTTGTCAGACGAGGAAGAAGAAAAGCCGAGGCTCTTGGTGGGTTGGTTGTTCCTAGACACTGAAAACCGACTCATCCATGGCGTAGATTTGGCTGTTCAAGCCACGGATACGGATATCGTACATGCTTCCCGCGCCAGCCTTACTTCCCAAGAGCGGTACGGTTGACGCCTCCAAAGTGCTTTACAAGATCCTAGGTCCGACGTCGTCCACGTCCGATTTCAAGGAGTGAGTTGAATTCGTGTCGCTGCCCCTCCCCACGCTGACATGAAACGACGCAGCGTCCTGAACAAATACCCCGGGTTCCCTCAAGCAGAGTACCTGTCCTACTCTATGGACGTGTGTCGAAAGCTAGCCGCGATGTTGAAGGAGAGCACGGCGTCGTACCCTGAGAGCATGCGCACCATGACGGGCTTGGACGTAGGTTGGCTGACGATGACGTGAAGGAACTTTTTTCTTTGGATCGGATTCCTGGATCATTTTTATCGTCCTCTCCGGCGTTCTCTATACGATCGTTTCATTTGAGCACACACACTTCGTTTGGTGCGAGTACACTCGTTTTAATCATTCAAACTTTTCCCTGTACGTCGATCAATATCACGCCGACGTGACCATTGTGTGACATTTCGTGACGTTCCGTGCTTCCGCGATCACAGTGACCAGATTGTAAAGGTAGGAAAAAAAATACAGTGAACAAGAGATTTGCATAACGCTAACAATGTGGTCTAGCGCGAAAAAAAAGATGCTCTGATATCTACTTTCTCGCATAGTCAACCCTAGACTCCTGAAGATTTGGCGTTAGGACTACCCCGGACCAAACGCTGAAGATGTGCGTACCGAAACAAAGGAGTATCGCAGACAAAACAAGCGGAACGTACAGGACGCAGAGCGAAGCGACGGTCAACACGTCGTCTATCCGACTTGAGTTGCGTGCCTGATCCTTAGGGAGAGCGACTGCACTCTGGTGGGCCTGACCATCCGCACGGGAGCGAACCCCGTGGTGAAAGATCAGCTGGACGAAGAGACCCGCAAGGGATAGCGCCCTGGCGACCTGTAGTAAGCCCATGTGCCGAGCAAAGCTATCACGGGTGAGCGCCGCCGAGCAGGCGAAGAAGACGGATGCTTGCTGTCTTGGTGAGTGAGGGTAGATGTCGACCTCCGGATCGAACGAGAACTTACTGCAATCATTAGATAAACCAAGTGTTGTTCTATCGCATGCCCCTCCAAGCCGGACGCATTTGTCTGTCTGCTCTCGTCGCGATGGTTCGGTGACATGGGTCAGTGCAGCTACGACGGTCGACCCTGAGTCTGGTATCTGGATTGTTGGCAACTCAGCTTGCTTGTTTATATTCGTTCTTCCGTACAGCATGTGCGGCGGCTTCACGGCAAGTTGATGTCAAACACCACATCGATCTCCTCGGATGCTGCTTTTAGTTTTATGATCAGCCTTGATCGAGGAGCCATCCTGTATCGGGCCGCCCATGATCGTACAAGAACAAGTTACGTTACACAGCTTGAGTCCTGAGCACTCAGGCCTCAGGCCCCAGTGTCCGAAAACTGTGACCAGACCTGGACCTCATCCTTGATCACACCCTGCTCCTCTTACTTAAATGCCGCTAGTGTCTGACGACGCTCGCAGTGGGCTTTTCGGCTACAGCGGATCGTGCGATCCAGACGTGAGGCTGACCTTCTGGAATGCAGTTGTAGGTTTTACGTCTGGTTGCTGTGAAGTCTCTGCCGATGATCCATCCTGTGTCAGGCCGCTCATATTCATTGTACAGGTTATACAGGTCCTCCTCGGACACAGTGGTGAAATTCCTTGTCGACTTGGTTGATCATTTACAGCGCGCCCCTGCTCTGTTCTCTCCTCAGCTCCTTTGCCTGGATTTCTTACTTCAGCGCAGCGTCATCCACCGCTTAACTTTATGCTACCTGCCGCCGACAAACTTGAATCTGCTTCGGAGACACTCCCTGCTCCGATTACTGCAAACGCCGCCAATAACTTCAGTCGCAAGATCGGTGTGAAGCGGGCCTCGGTGAGATTTCTGACTTCGATGAGGTCGATCTCGGGTCGAACGGTTCAAACAGGCGCCTGCATTCATTACCCTTTCCGTTGGACTCGCTTCCCTGTTTCGCGACCAACCAAGAGTCGCGTTGTTGTCCGTGGGTGCATCCGTCGTGCTGATAGGCACGTATTTTGTTGTTATTCCCACAGAGGATGAGGTGGGTGCCCTCTATTGAGTCTTGTGTGAACCACACTGACGAGACTCCAGAAAATCCATCCAGTCGTTGGTCCCTTCCTTCAGAAGTTGCCCGACGCGTTTACAGCACTCGGAGGCATGTTTATCATGCTCAGCATTTGGTTCGCTTTCCCTGGTCAAGCGGCGCTCATCCCGCTCCTCCTTTTCATCGTCTTCGCAGCGCTTCCGACGATCGGAGCCATTGGACCACGCATCGCAACTGTGATGTATACCATTTCACTACTTTCACTAGTGCCCTTCGCTCTTCTTGCTAGCACTGGCTGAACTGGAGCTTTGTTGAGGTGTCCTGTGTATCTGTCTTTGCAAGCGATGGGTCGGCTTCTTCGCATTTTTTAAATAAACCACGCAGCATGTAACAGAGTATCTCTCATGTATCAGTTTCTGTTGCTCTTCTGGTTAGTTGTCACGTGGCTGGGATGCCGAGTTTGGAAGGCAAGCGGGACGGTATGACACGTCGCGTCACAAGTGCCATACTACGTTCTGTTCATGTCCTCGCAACCCCCGTCCCGCCCTTTCTCGCCCGCCGTTGCCCACAATGGCGCGCGCACTTCGACAGACAGCGAGCCAACCAGCAACTCATTCATCAACGGCATGGCTTACCACGATTCCGACGACGCCGACCAAGACCCGGACATGGACCCCCTCGAGCGGCTGCAGCGCCAGCTCGCGCGCGAGCGCGCAGAGAAAGAGGACCTCGCCGCCCAACACCGCAACCTCCTCGCCAAGCTGACGACCATGCGCACCACGCTGGGCAACAAGCTCAAGCAAGACGCCGTACGTCCCCCTCCCCCGCGCCGACGACCCGCTGACGTCTCCGCATCGCCCAGGAAGAACTCGATCGGCGGGAGCTTGCGATCCAGACGCTGACGGCGCAGACCGAGGACCTGGCGGGGACGGTGGAGACGCTCAAGGCGGAGCTGGTGGCGTCGCACGCCGAGACCGAGCGGAGCGCGCGCGAGCTGGATCTCGTGCGGAACAGGGACTTGAGCGAGAGCGTGGCGAGCGCGCAGGAGCTCCGGGAGACGATGGGCGAATTGGAGCGGTGTCGACTGGAGCGGGACGAGTGGGAGCGGGGGGCGATGCAGGAGCGGCTCGCGGTCGAAGAGGCGAGGGGGGTTGCGGAGGCGTTGAGGCGGGAGCTCGACGTCGAGCGGGAGGCGCGCGGGAGGGAGAAGGGCGAACTGGACGTGGCGAGGGAGACGGCTGCTAATTTGCAGTCGGTCCTCGAGGACTTTCAGGCAGGTGCGCACGCTCGATCGTTTTCTGTCATTGGCGTGCTGTCGCGGGACGGCGAGTTGACTTGGACTAGCAAGGGAGCACGAACTCGGACAAGCAATCAAGGACTACAAGACACAACTCGACGACACAACGATGTCGTTGGCCGAGTATAAGCGGCGTGCGCTCAATGCCGAGGTTCGCTTCATCTCGTCGCCTCCGGTCGCGTTCTTACACGTCATGCAGCTGCACTTGGAAGAGAACAAGAGTAATGCGTCGCGGACGTCGGAACTAGAACAGGAGGTCAAGGAGAAGAATCTTTTGATCGGAAAGCTACGACACGAAGGTATTCCCTCGGTCATTTCTTCTGCCACCTGTGCCAACTTTGGTTTCGCTAGCCGTCATCATGAACGAACATCTCATCGAAGCCCTTCGCCGTCTCCGGAAATCGTCTTCTGACACCAACGTGGACCGTCGCCTCGTCACTAATGTTTTACTCTCTTTCCTGTCCACGCCTCGCGCCGATCCAAAGAGATTCGAGATCTTGGGGTTGCTCGGCACCATTCTTGGATGGGGTGACGCGGAGAGAGAGAAAGCTGGCTTGATCAGGACCGGGAACGCTGGTCACGCATTAAACGGAGCTTCGGGAATGGGCGGATTGCTTTGGGGCACGGGCGTCAATGGAACAGCGTCACCAGGCAAAGGCAAGAACATGGAATTGGACAAGACGGATGAGACAGAGGCATGCACTTTCCTTTTCTTGCTTGGCAACGTCTCTCGCTGAACTAGTCGGCAGTCGTTCTCCCGCCTGTGGGTTGAGTTCCTGCTCACGGAAGCCAATCAGGGCGAGTCGCAATCCCAACTTGGGCCACAGACGTCGCCGTCTAAGTTCACGTCCCAAGCCACAACACCGGGCAGTCCATCACCGCCGCCCAATCGCGTGTCGATTTCATCGTCAAACGGAAGAACTTCGCCCACCGGACCCAAGGGCACGCGACGGTTGGGCGCTTGGACGCCGCTCGGTGGTGCTTCGACGATCAGCTTGCCCAGTTTAAAGCTCATGCCTCCGCCGTCGCGGAAAGGTAAGGAGAAGGAGGTTGTATCATGACCCCCGTGTGTCGCGTGCCCGTCTCACGCAGGAGTCGTGTAGTACGACCGCGGTTCGCTGCAGATTCTTGAATCCGGCGTCGGACGTGGGTGCATGGTGCAACAAGGGGTCGACACGTCGCGTTGCGTTAATCGCGACGCACACACCCAAACGTCCCCGCTGTGGGGTACCTCCGTAGTCGGCCGTGTACATGGATATCATCGACGTTGTGTTATCATCGGACTGAGCACTTGGGCATATGGTCAATATACTCGTTTTGGGATCAGTGCGTGCGGATTAAGATCGAGAAGCTGCGCGTCGGCTCGCCCGCGATGGTCCGACAAGTCCGCGCGCGAAGTGACACCGTGAGCTCCTGCTTCTACGGACGTACAGGTCGAGAATCAATCCTGTCCTCGGTTGCAGGCTCAAGCCACACGCCCGCGGTGTTATTCGGGCGAAATTCTGAGCATGGGGTCATGCAAGCAGGAAGCTTCGCTCGGTATTGATTCAGATGAGTCTTGCCTATGAACACGCCGCAGTCGTACGTACTAGCATGCGAGCACCTACCGAGTACATCAAATCACAAACGGCGTATCTCCGACGAGCAGTGAGGCCCCGCAGCAGCTGAAGCGAGAAGAAGCCCCACACACGCAGCAACTTGCTGTGGATCGAACGAAATGGAACGCGGCGTGCAAGGCACGTCTCCGGAATTGAACCGACGATGTGACAACGGGGAAGTCGTTATCGTATGAAGGTACATTGCCTGTCCCCATATGGCACCTGCTGTGCGTGAAGATCAGCTTCACGTTCTAGATTGGACGCTTCCCTCGCTGCGATACCTATCTTGCCCTATCTGTGTGGGCGTGGGGGAGTTACACGGGGCTACCCTCTTTCTCCCTTCCGGAGGAGCGCAGCACGAACCTAGAAGTGCCTGAATCGAGGTCACACCCCAGCAGCCGGTCGACGATACGCCCCACGAGGGCGCAAGGGGAGGATAAATAGGCGGGGCAAGACATCCGCTGAGGCCTGGCCTGATTGAAGTCATGTTGTCTTACCTCGCCTTTCTCCTTTCTCTCGCACTCATCACGTTGTGGGCCACCAGGCTCCTGTTTTCCCCTCGCATACGCACCTACAAGCACGCTACGCAGATTCGTGACCTCCTCAGCCCCCCCGATCTCTCCCTCGAACGGCTTCTCCTCGCGCGCGCCACTCCTAACGAGCGCCTCGTTCATGCCTTCGGCATCACCAGCACCTTCGTAAGCGGCGACATCAAGGTTCACAGGACGTTTACCACGAACGCCAAGGGGATCATCGCTGGTGTCGGCGACAAAGACGACAGATGGCGTGCGGTAGCGCTGAGCGCCGAAGCGACTGCACACCGATTCCTTCCCGCCCATCAAATCGACCTGGCTACTTTCATCCAATGCACCACGTTCGCGGTCGTCTTGTCGACCCTCTTCGATACGGACCTCGACGCGCTCCGTTACGACGACGTGGTGTACGTCACCAACGTCATCAACCAGCGGTGGAAAGACTCCAAGACCAAGGACGCCGCGGCGATGCGCCAAGACGACTCCCTCGAGCACATGCGCGCGCACGTCGACCGGTGGGTGGCGGACCGCGACCGCCATCCCAACCCACTGGACTTGATCCTCCCCGCCTACGAAACTATGTGGCGAGTTGTTGCGGTGACGGTAGCATACGTCTACCGTTGCCGCGACAACGCGCTGCACGACGTCGCGCGCGCGTTCGGGAGGGACCCGACCGAGGCGCAATTCAGGGCGTGGGGGCTCGGGGAGGACGGTATGCGGCCGAGCATGCAGGCCGTCGTCTTCGAGGTGTTGCGGCTGCACCCGCCGACGCGACACATTGCGCGTGCGCCGGTCCCGGCTGGGGCGGGTACGTGGTGGGACCGGATCGTCGCGCCGGCGGTTGAGGTGGCAGACGTCGAAGCGGTGCATCTATCGGAGGCGTACGGGGAGAACGCGGGGGCGTTCGACCCGATGCGGTTCCATCCGGGTCGGGGCGGTGAACGGGCGGAGCTATATTCGTTTGGGTATGGACGACTGAAGTGCGTTGCGGCCGGGTGGGCGCCGACGGCTGCGGGGGTGATCGCTGCTAAGGTTGTCGGGGAGATCGAGGAGGGGCGGTGTACGGTTATAGTGGGGGAGAAGATCGGGGGACGGAGCGGATGGGAGGGGTGGACGGTCGCGAGGAGAAGCGGATGATGTATACGATAGTGATAGTGCCCCTCTGCAATCGAGCCGGTACCACTTCCACGGCTACCACCAGGATGCTAGTAGCTCCAGTACGACCGAAGTAGCTCTTTCCCGTGAGACCGACGTCGCCGTCAGCGTGCCCATCTCCGGAATCATCATCGAGCAACGAAGAGGACACCGTCAGCGTCATCACCAACGTCGTCAACCAGCGCTCCAAGATCGAGGCCGCCGCAGCGATGTGCCAGGAGGACTCTCTTGAGCACATGCGCGGAGCGTGCGTGGGTGGCGGACCCGCGAACGTACCCCAACACGGGTGGCGGACGTCGCATCGGATGATCGGAGGAGAACGGCCCCATCCGGGCCGGGGAGGGCGGCCGGGAGTTGGCGATCGAGCAGCCTGTGGGCGCTACTTTCCGACAGAAAGTGACTACGATGCTGGCCCCAGAAGATGTCCCCCCGCTCGTCCACGGAGGCTGCTTCTGCGGGTATGTGCCCTATGCGATATACGGTCCTCCCGTCCTCAGTGCCTATTGCCATTGCAACAATTGCCAGAGGCTGATGGGCGAGTCCTCGAGCGTTTCTCGCTGCGCAGAGGACTGATCGTGGCGACAGGGTGTCCGTTCGTCCACACGATCCATGTCAAGGAGATACACTTTGCTTGGCTGTGGCCCCAGCAGCAGCCGATCAGGGTGGAATACTACGAGAACCCGGAGAAGCCACACAAGCGGCGGTTTTGGTGTAAGAAATGCGGTACGCCGGTCGCGTCATTCAATTCCAAGACGGGGCAGTACAGCGTGCGGGGCGCGACGCTGGAGAGGGGGCCAGACGGGGAGATATTGGGGTGGGAGCATGTAAAGCCGACCGCGCATCAGTTCTATAACACTCGGATGTTGGACGTGAACGACGGACTGGGCAAGTGGGAGGGCTACCAGGGCATTTCGAAACAAATACCAGAGTCGGCTCGGGATTTCTCGTAGACACAACGGTGGCGGTGCTCTTTCGTCGTTGTAACATATACCACTCTCATCCTCCTCCTCCTCCGGAATGTTGTCAAAACGTATCGTCTCCCTCGCACGCAGTCGTTCTGTCCATGCGCCGACTCGCTCCGTGTCCAAGTCTTGGTACCGTTTTTCGTGTGTCACCCCAGAGGGGCACTGACCAGTCTGCTTGTCCAGGCACCTCGCCGCCTCGCACATAACGCGCGCCCAGTTTCACGCTTCGCGTCTCCTACAAGGTCAGTGTTGCGACGTGGCTGCGGGGACTCGCGACGACGTACTTTGCAGCCGAGACCGTCAAGGTCCCCCAAATGGCAGAGTCCATCTCCGAGGGCACCCTGAGGTCCTGGTCGAAACAGGTCGGCGACACCGTCGAGGCCGATGAAGAGGTCGCCACCATCGAGACCGACAAGGTGCGCCCACGGTGGCTCCTTGGCGCAAATCGAGCTGACGCGACCCCCCCCGTAAGATCGATGTCACCGTCAACGCACCCGTCTCCGGAACCATCGTCGAGCTCCTCGCAAACGAAGAAGACACCGTCAGCGTCGGCCAGGGCCTCTTCAGAATAGAAGCCGGGGAAGGCGGTGCGCATCACTCTCCACTCCCACACTTGCATGTCTGACCATGCTCTTCAGGTGCCACTGCGCCGAAAGAGGACAAAGCGCCCACTCAGCCTGTTGAGGCGGAATCGCCAAAACCGGTCGAGGCTGCCTCGTCGAAGGAACAGCCCCCGCCACCACGAGCTCCTTCCCAAAAGAGCGTCCCAGAAGCACCCAAAGAGCCCAAGGCGCCCAAACAGGAGTCGAAACCTGAAGTCACTGCCCCATCGAAGGTACCTGGAAGCCGTAATGAGACCAGAGTAAGCGACCATCATGTTTCGCTTTGTTTCGTCGTCCGACTGCTTCCCAGGTGAAAATGAACCGTATGCGTCTACGCATCGCCGAACGTCTCAAAGAGTCCCAAAACGCCGCTGCCTCTTTGACCACCTTCAACGAGATCGACATGTCTTCCCTCATGGACATGCGCAAGTTGTACAAGGACGAGATCCTCAAGGAACACGACGTCAAACTCGGTTTCATGAGTGCGTTCGCTCGTGCTTGCACGCTTGCACTGCAAGAGATCCCCGCTGCCAACGCCTCCATCGATGGCGACGACATCGTCTACCACGACTTTGTGGATCTCAGCGTCGCCGTCGCAACTCCCAAAGGCTTGGTCACCCCCGTCGTCCGGAACGCTGAAACGATGAATTTCCTCCAGATCGAGAAGGAGATTACCTCTCTTGGAAAGAAGGCGTGTGGACTCTTGCATTGGATCTACCTGGCACTTACAACATTTTCAGGCCAGGGACAGCAAACTCACTCTGGAGGACATGGCTGGAGGCACATTCACTATGTCTGTTCATTTTCCTCGTGGTGTGTGGATCGTGCTGACCACAGGCGCTCAGCTCCAATGGCGGTGTCTTCGGTTCTCTGTATGGCACTCCGATCATCAACCTCCCACAGTCCGCCGTCCTCGGTATGCACGCGATCAAAGAGAAGCCTGTGGTCGTGAACGGTCAAATTGTTATCCGACCAATAATGGTGGTCGCGCTCACGTATGACCATCGTCTCCTCGACGGACGGGAAGCCGTCACCTTCCTTGGTTAGTCCGTATCGTACGCTAATTTACCCCACACTGACGCACTATTCCCTTTTTCAGTCAAGGTCCGCGATTACATTCAGGACCCCAGGAAAATGCTCCTCGCTCCGGTTTAACTTTTACATTCAACCTAGTGTTTTCGCTCGCGCAGTCATGACAGCGCATTCCACCATTAATAAAGTCCTTGTCTACGCAATATTATAATCAGGTGTGACGACCGGTGTAGTCACCAGCAAGACACGAGAAATATCATGAGTGGCTTCCCTCTCAATCGATCCCTGGCCCTGTTCCTGGTTCCAGCGTTCAATGTGCGACTTGTTGAATAGGTGGATTAAGGTCTGCGACAACCTCGGAAACAAGGGGAGCTTGGCGCTCGTAGTACTCCTCATAAATTATGAGTCCCAACCTTTGCTTTTCTCTATTGCAGGGCTGTCGATCCTGTTTGCGCGTCCATCGGGCACTTCTCCGAGGGTCGGGTCGTGCTTTACCGGGCGAACGCTCTCGTCGGGGCTTTCTCCAGGGAACTTTCGTACACGGGAGTGGGCACGTAATAACGCGGAAACTGGGACCACATCAAGGTATAGTCGCGAAGGTGGCGCTGAATGACTAAGATTACCCAGGCGCGTTGAACATGCCCTTTCGTATTACCCATCCAGCACCACATGGACATCGTTTCCGTGTGGATCCGGTCCCTCGCCATGCGGCCGAGGCATCTGATGCCTGCGGGTTGTTCACCTCGAGTCATGGTACAACTAGGTGTTTCACCCGTTGAAGGGGCCTTTGGCCCCTTGCATGCAATTTTTAAAGGCAAAATACATATTATATATGATATATAATGTTGAGTCTGCTGGCGAGCAGTCAGACCCACATAGATACAA
>JBBPLT010000601.1:0-16929 GCA_038089955.1 Strobilomyces dryophilus | reverse complement strand
TTGGGACACATGCAGGCAACCGCTCGGACCTATGTAGTATAATTCCGGTTAGGTCTTGCCTTGGTGGTTGACGAAATGCAGCGCGGCCGAGGTCGAGCAACAAGTAAGTCAAAATTCACGCGCGGCCAACTCGTGTGAAATTGACAGTAACTGCAATGGGAAGTGGAGCCTTGCGACGATACATGGGCGGTCGTCGCAGCATTTAAAAAACATGGGTGCGCCATGTGCTTATGGCTCGCCATAGCCATGACAGTGAGCAGCATTCGTAGACATTGTGTTGTTGGAGCATTAAGCGACGTGATTAGACCAAGTTCTATCGTGATAACACGAGTCGGACCGCCAATCACACCGCTGCCAGCTTCTCCCCCGCCATCCATTTCCACTACAATTCCTCGTCAACTGAGACTTCATGTATGTTTTTTGTGATATCCATCCACGTTGTATTCGAAGAGTCGAACAACTCCGCAAGTTTGATTTTTCGAGTGGTGAAGGTTACCCGCTGCCACGAGCATCACGACTCGTCGTCGTGTTGTTGGCAATGGTACTATGTCGTTGACGGGCCAGAGCGACGGGGTGCGAGGGAACGTGAGTTCGACGCGACGTTGGTAGCCCTCGCTCATGGTTTGCTCCGGGGCTGGTGGAATGGATGGAGGTGGGCAACGGGGCTCGAAGGTATGTACGTGGTTGTCTTCCGTGAGTCGCAGCCTTTCTCGTCGGAAATCTTGGTATTGTCGTTGTTGTTGAACTCGACCGCGTTGGATCGACAACATTATATTCGTCGCCATTGTCATGCTGTCGCCTCTGCACTTCGCGCTGGCGGAGCGAGTGGGCGTCGGCACGGGGACATGATGCATGCGCGCGTCAGGGGGGGTGGGGATGATTCCGAGGGGAATACGGTGGACAGCGGGCGCGTGCACTGGACAAGCGAGGAGCTCGTAGATTTCACGAGAACTCGGGGTAAAGCTTTCAAGCTCGGGCACGCGATTGTGTTCGGCACACCTGCAGGATTCGCCAATTATTTATGTAAGTATCCCTAAGGCTCTTTGCAAACATTGTATCTGATTTGGGTAAGGAATCTCGCTAAATCGGCTAATTCAGAAGAATAATACCGCATCGGCATTCTCAACTTCCTTGACGGGCCAGCTTATTAGGAGACGCGACTCAACGCAATGTCACGATATCACACATTTCAGATCCCGGGATCGGTGTATGATTTTTCGGTGTAGCTAAAAGAAAGTCACAACGTATCGGCCGTATACAGAAGCGACTGTAAAGCGAAATGATATCCGACGAAAAGTTTGCAAAGTAACGAGTGGAGTGTCGAATACCGACTTCAAAGAGCATTGATACCGAGGGGAACGCATTGCACGTTCACCAATCCGTCCTGCAGCAAAAGAATTAAGCACGGATAGTGTGGACGAATGCAATTAACTGACCTGTTCACCAGTACAGCACGCAGTCTGCTCCTGGCACTGAGCACCACTTGCAATACCGATAACGCTGATGGGGTTGCAAGTCAAGCCGGCATCGACAACGGCGCCGAGAACAGCAGTGACAAGGCTGTCACCAGACTTGGACTTGAAGGGGGTAGCACCCTAATAACAAGCGAGTCGGTTAATCACCAACGGAAAGGCAGCGTCGAGATATCTCAACATACCTTGAATGGTTGGTTGCAGCACTTCACAGAACCACCTTTGCACTGGCTGTAGTCGCCGGTGCCGGGGGCAGCGACGACGCTGGTAGCAAGAGCAGCAATGGAAAGGAGAGTGGCGAAGCGAGCGAACATCTTTGGCAGAGTGGATGGGTAGGGAGAGGACTGAGCAGTGAAAGAATGGACTGGTTTGATGAGAATCTTCAACCTTGGTTCCTCCTCTTTATACCTCCTCGCATGCGTCTTTCAAAATCCGACGGCAGCAGCCGCCCTCGAGGTCCGGCAGGCGTGCATAATGAATACTTACAAAGAGCTCATTCACACGGCCTTCCTACCGCCGCAGATAACGTGATAGTATAGACTCACCTCCAAACCAGAGTATGTCACGTTATGCGCTTGAGACTTTCGCGAGGGCTATGCGAGGCTCTACGAAGGCTCTGATTGGGCCGGAACACCATTTTACGATACTTTTGCTATAACCCCGGGTGGGCACCCAATGGGCACAAGCGAAACACCGATCCAGGCCTCTTTGCAGAGGTAAACGGACGGCATCTTCCCAAAAAAAAACATTTTTTCTCGCGTACTTACGTATCGTAGAACATGTTCCGCAGCAATCGCAACGAGGGCAGCGGAAACGAGAGAGTGGGGGAACATGCACCGGGAGTCGCCCGCGTCCTTGCGAGGTCTGGCGGTTCTGTGCGCGAAACTTGGTGTCCCAATGACGTCGGCGATCAGACGGCAACTTCGCGACACAAAGAGGTTTGCGATGATAGCATGTGAGAACTGATACGTGCAGGTCGTGGTCGATCAAATGATTCCCACTCCTGCCGCACAGACTCAGTGAATGAGCATCATCATCGTCTTCGACGGAGGAAACGGTGGGCGTTCTGGTGCGAACTAACGGGGAAACGAGGCGGCGTGCGTGGAGTCAAACTCGTGCCAACTTGAACTCGGACCTGGAACTTCAGCGCGCCACGAGACTAAGCATATACCTGGTCAACTAGAAGCTTCGATGGCGTGCCAGCGTACAAAGGAGGTTGTATTGGAACGAAGGGTCGGAGCCTAGGCGGTGTCGTACAAGCGGAAGTGCTCAGTGTTGCGGGGAGGCGGGCGTCGGGGTTTTCAACGCGCGCCCTCGGGTCGGCTTGCGGCTCGGGTTGGAACCAGCCGTTGGCGGTTCACACACAGCCAGAGACGGCTTTACGCCCCGCCCCGTTAGCTTTCGATGCGGGGCGCCTCTCTCGAGCACCTGCGTTTTAACTGAACAGATGCAGGACTCGACTTCGTTCACATACATGTCGTGTCGTCTGTCTCACTCATCAAGGTTGAGCTGGTGCGCTCAATTCTTCTCGACTGCTGTTCGCGTCCGTGTTGAATTTTCAGCACGCTGGCGAACGATAGGGTAGCCTAGCATGCCCCGTGCCAAGCAGATCGAGACACGTCTCCTCGCTACTCCGCGCTCAGCACTCAAAGATCAGACCACCGGGGAAGGCGACCGCAAACTGGTGCGCGAGGAGATTGGTAATAGCCCGGGTCGCCGAGTGCGACTGAAGCTGAGCGACCACGAAAGCAAGGCGAGAAACGGGTCAAATCGCGTGCGCGCATCCAACGTTCGTCTCGATGGTTCGTGCCGCGGTAAATGTGCGAGTAAAACATACTTTTTCGGCGATTCAAGGGCAGAATTCAAATACTTCCGAGCCAGCGAGGCATGAGTCAAATCCGGCTGTTTTGGTCATGTATCAACGGCCGCCTAGATGAAGACGACGAGGAGAGAGGCCCCATGTTGCCAAGCCCTCGGAAATGCGAGCACCGGACTCCAGAAAGCTTCGGCCGAGAAAGGCTGGACGGGTCGCCTCGGCCAAGCAGTGTCTTTTACTTAATACGAGGGTGATACCAGGGGCGGTCGATCGTTCGGGCCTCCTTGCAAATTCTCGCGCGACCCCTCACCCTTTCCCCAGACATGGGGGTCTCATAAATTTACTGCGCTCAACCGGTCGAAAAACCGCGAGGGCTATGACAGGTGGACACCTCCTAGCTCGCCCCGCGTGAAATTCACGAGCTCCTCGCTCGTCGGGCGCACGCGCCCGCCGTCCACCGTATCCCAACATCTCTCTACAAAGGCCCACCTCCGATCCGTGACCAGCACTCCCACAGGCCTCGACGGCTTCATCCCTCTCGACACCGCCAACACGACCTGCATGTCGGTCGCGTAGTAGTGGTAAGGCACCTTGCCACTTAGAATCTGTCGTCACGTCACCCTCACCACTTCGCTGGCCGGGAGGGAGGGCACGCACCTGGAGCATGACCCCACCAAACGAATATACGTCGCTCCACGTCGTTGGCAACACGCCCTCGCCCGCCGACACCTCGAGGTCTAGCAGCTCTGGCGCTATCCACCGTATCGTCCCCCGCGCGTGAAACGACGTCGCAAACGTCGCCCCGCCGAGCTCAGTCAACAGCGTCGACAGCCCAAAGTCGGCGATGTAGGCGTTCCCGTCCTCGCTGACGAGGATGTTGGACTGAACGCAGGGTCAGCGGATCGGTCGACTGCGAGCGAATGGCATCACGTACGCCGGTCAGGTCGCCGTGCACGATAGAACGCGAATGCACTACCCAGTTTGAGATCGATTGTCGCAAACAAATCTAGTGTACTCACAGTACCGTAGGCCGCAAGCCACATTGTCAAGCTGATAAAACCTCGGTCAGGTCGCTTCTCAGAGCTGATCCACGAGGTGCTTACTAGGCCAAGGAGCTGGGAGGACGAGAGAGTAGCATGACAAGCTCCAAGGTATGTCGTCAAGGTACCGTTATCCGCCCACGGGCACACCATGGCAGGAAATCGACCAAATCCCGTTGTGAGTCCAAGGAGCGGCAGAACGTTGTCGTGCCTCAGACTCAGCCACACCTTAATTTCCCGTCGGAGCCTCTGCGAGAATAATCGTATTAATCGAAAGAAAAGAAGACGTGATCGGGAATTTACTTTCTGCTTCTTGTCAACACTGTCGTCGTCACCAGAGTAAGTTCTGATGGCTTTGATAGCAACCTATGACACAGAAATCCGTCGGCCGCGTCGTTTGTCATATAAGAAGACGTACTTTAATGGACATCGCGTTCGATCGAAGTATCCCTCGGTGGATATCCGCGAATCCCCCAGATGCAACTGGATCGTGACTTTCCCTGGTCACCTGGCCGGTGAGATCGTTCGGAAAGGTCGTTCTACAGGTCGTGTGAAATCATAGCCGGCGAAACGTTCGATGACTCACTCGTGTTCGAACCTGGGTGCTTCTTTTTCTGGAACAATCGATGTTTTGCTCTGGATCGGCGGAGCATCCTCCTCGTCTGTTGTAATTGGCGTCTTGAAATATCCAGAGTGAGTCGATGCAATAGCGCAACGTGTGACGCATACCGTGGTCGCGCGTATCTCTATTTGTGTATTTCCTCGAGCATGCGACGCTCCAGAAGCGTCCGCATCCTTGCGAGCTTGACGGACTACCGCCACGAGTGCAGCTATCTCGTCCCCCCTCATGCCATATTCACGAAGCTCGTGCGCCCTGCCCTGTACGAGTTTGAGAGAGTCAGAACGCATGAGAAATTCCGCGTTCTGATCCAGCAAACTGCGGAAGAGTTCCGTCAACCAATGAACCCTCTGCTGGACGAAACCGACGCCACGACCATGGGCGATCAAAAGGTCGTGGACGAGCCGCCTGGATCTACGATAGATGTCGCCGAACTCTCGCTTCGTGGTGATGCAGGCGTAACCGCATACGACGATGCCAAGAGCCTCGAAACGCGACCAGTTGCGTATCCACCAATCGTCGAGAATTTTTTCGTGTTCGAGATGCGTGACGACGAGGACGACGGGCACCTTCCCATGGCAGAGCACGTCGCGAAAGAGCACGTAGTTCTGCCACATGACATCGTTGAGCCTATCGCCCCGCATACAGAGGACGATCAAGTGAACACCGCCCGTGTCTGTCAAACATCGAACGAAGCGATACGCCTTGGAGATGGTGCCGATCGCGTGATCAGGGTCCCGGAAGAGCTCCGCGTTGAATCCGACGGTGTCGAATATGCGGAACGGGCGCCCCTGGACGGAAACGTCGTAGGGTCTGGCGTCGAAGGTGTAGGGCGAGATGCTGGATCCGGTCTTGGCGACGTCGTGGTCGGACCCTGCGATGAGGTTCACGAGGGCAGACTTGCCGGCGCCGGGTTCGCCGGAGAGGACGACGTTGGAGCGGCGTTGAACCGGTTTTGACTGGGTGATCGAGGACATGGCCTGAGAGACGTCAGCGGGGTTCGAATGACACGCATACGGCGACGGAGGCATACCTCGGATCGATTGGCAGCGCGTCGCAAAAGCCACCGAATACTACCCGTGAGAAACGCGGTCAAGCGAAGCACTTTGCCAGTGCCGTCGACCCACGGTCCGAGCTCGAGGCTGCCGGCCATCGAACTCACGGGATTCCCTCGAGTGGAGCGGCCTCACGGAGGGGGCGGTCCTGGACGCAGTCGCAGACCGCAGCCACGACTACCTGCGCGCGCAGAGCGGTGAAAACAAGGTTGACACGTTCGCTGAACGCGTTCTTGGAAGCGGACCAGGGGCTCAGGCGAACGTGCAACGCGACGGTCGTCATTTGCGCGTCGCGCAGATGGCATTACGCGCCAGCGCCCATCGACCTACCAAAGAGGTGACCGCTGGCTACGATCCCATTTCCTGAAGAAACATTGCCTCTCGAGCGCCGAAGCGTCGCGATTTCGGTCCTATCGATCATGTTATTTTTCCAGAAAACACCATTCGTCCGGACGTCGTCGCATCTTTCAGTCAACTACAGCTGGGGAGAAGATGACCGCCCCGCTTTAAGGGATGGTGGTCCACGATCTGACTCCCCCCAAAGACATCAAATAACTGATAACTGCCCTCGCCCCTTCACCACGATCCTGATCCCTGCCTCTCCTGAGTTTCCCTTTTATTCTCTTACCTTCTCTTCTTGACCAACTCATCAAGAGGGATAGTGGCAGATGATTGGCACTGGCTCCATCCATTCGTTTGTTCAAGAAAGATCTGGGTCAAGTGGCAAGAGAGTTGCTAGCATAGCAATCGGTCTGCCGGTCTACAGTGCGCGATGGATCACTTTCGGAAAACCGAGGGGCCATGGCCAAGGTATACTTCCGCACGGCCAAGCCGCCGGACCCAGATGTGGCCAACGGTCAGCGTGAATGCCGCGCAACGTTGTATCGAGCCTGTGGGTTTTTAAGGACCTTACGCAGTAGCGACGAGGGCAGGGGAGCGAGTTCCGTAGCTAAAAAAATGCTACACTCTCGGAGTCACGCTGATCCTACGAACTGGCCTAGAATATCTCATCGCGCGCGTGTTGACGTACTGGATTCGGGTGAAAGGGCTCCGAAGTGGCTTCTGCCTGGTCCCAGTCGGCCTCAAACTTCAGACGATATGTGCACGCGAAACCTTTTCTCAAATTGACATCGAATTTGAAAGAGCCCGTCATTCGCCGACTCTCACGACAAACTTCTTGCTTGATACGCCAATCTCTACAGAAAGAGAAGGGTATGAAAGTGCGAGACCGACTTCACAAGCCGACGCCAGGGGGAGCGCATTCGACCTGACCATCCTACATTCAGCCGCAGAGAAGGGAGAGAAAAAAAAGTAGCCATCAGTATATCGACAGACGATGAATCGACGCAGGAGCAAACTCACCCACTGAGCAGTAATGCAGCACGCAGCCTGGAAGGAACACTGTGAACCACTGGTCAAACCGAGGGCTGCGACGGGGCTGCAGGTCAATGTAACGTCTAAGCCGGGAGGGTTATTGACGGCAGTGACGGTGCCATCAAGTGTTCCGTAGAAAAAGAGGTCACCCTGCGAACGAATGTATCAGCGAATCGTCCACCAGGGAAAGGGCATCAAGTGGGCCTCACACTGAAATTTCTATTGCAGCAGAAATCGTTTCCAGTGGTGCAAATGGGTCCGGGTCCGTCGCGACCTTCGAGCGCGTTGGGTGCAGCAGAGGCGACGGCGAAGAGGGCTGCGATTGGAGCCAGGGTGGCGAGGCGAGAAAGCATGATTGACTGATGGATCGTTTTTTCGGAGAGCTGAAGAAGTGAAGCGTGTGTTGCTTGAGACCGGTAGTGCTGGTTCCCCCCACTTTTTATACAACAAGACGTCCCAAACAGTACCACGGTCCAGCTCAAAAACGCTGGAACGAGACCATGCGTGCACCGTCCATGGACGGTCGTTCCGTGTGCCTCGCACATCTTCCAGACGACTGTGCCCAACGCGAAACAACCCCTGGGATGAAACGGGTGTCATGCCCAGGCGCTTAGGCCAGCCCACATGGTGCTCCACAGCTTTCTCAGACCCTTCGCGGCCGTTCGTGGTTCGTACCAGAGGTCGGTCGCAGGAAAGGATGGCCTGGTAGACACGAGGGCGCTGAAGCTGACGTCTCAGCTTTTTCGCTGCGCTGTGTTTTGGCCCGTGAGTGTCGGGTAGGAGACGGAACGAACCTCGCCTAGATGGAAGCAGGCCTGCATCCGAGTCGCCGAGCACGAACTGAACACGGGTGGGAAGGACTTGATTCGCTTTCCTTCGCAGAGCAGCCTGAGGGAGCGAGCAGGCGTCCCCATACAGAACTAGTTCCATATCAGTGCTCGTTGTTCACGAAATCGCACGGACGTGCCTACTGGCTTGAGGTGGCCCATTTCACAGATCGAGGTGAACGCGACGGGAGCGGCAGATGCGGGGTTGGTTCTTACGGCACTTGAGGCGCCCCGCCTGCCCACCAAACGAGTTGCTACTGCCAGTACTTACCGGTGCCGTCCGGAGTTCTCCCGCCCCAGCCCGAGATTGAACGTCATGCAAGCGTCAAAGCTAGTCCCGACGACTGCGACCACGGGGGATCTCCGATTACTGCGAAAGCGCGTGCACCGGGGACATCGTTCACAGTTGGGCCAAACGGACGACGTATCGCACACCGAAGCCTATTGAATCGCCGTATTCGACGGAGTCACCGCTACGTACGGGCGACGCGTTCCAACTACCAGTGGTCTTCGGACGCGACGAGGACCCCGTTTGTTCCCCGCTCAATAGACTTTGAAGGTCCGTTGTGACTCGGATGTCATCGCCTGCCTGCTAGAGGTACAGAGAGCGACACACATCGACAATATGAACGTTTGCATTTCAATGATCTTGCTGCCTTCGAGGGGCGCGTGCCGCAGTGAGTCTCTCCGAACAGTATCGTCGAAGGATTCACTTGGATAAACTGTATGAACTCTGGCTTTCTGAAGTCGAACCTTGATGCTAGCAAGATCACGCGTCCCAAATAACGAGAAAAGCACACGTAGATTTTCGAATGTAGGTATAAAAAGTCGCAACGTATCGGCCGTATACAGAAGCGACTATAAAAGTTTTCGAAATCCGACAAAAAGGTTTGCAAGGTAGCGAGCGGAGCGTCGGAAACGACTTCAAACCGTGATAGGGGTGCACTCGATGTTCACCAATCCGTTCTGCATTGGGCAACAACTGCTCAGCACAGGCAGCTTCAAGGACTAAAATGGGACGAACTGACCGCATTGTTATTATTGCAGCACACAGTCTGCGAAGTGCAGGTGTTGGACGCCCCGACGGCCAAGACATTGACGGGGGAGCACTGCACGCTAGGATCCGCAACAAGGCTGACGACGGCATCGACGAGGGTCTGGCCAGACAACAGGTTGAAGGAGCTATCATGATCCTAAGAAAAAATGCGTCGGTCAATCACCCATCGAAAAGTAACAACGAAGTATCTCAACATACCTTGATTTCCTTGTTGCAGCACTTCTGAGCACCGGTGCTGCACTGGCTGGAGCCGCCGGAGCCGTAGCCGGGGGCAGCAAGAGCGCTAGTAGCAACAGCGGCGATGGAAATGAGAGTGGCGAGGCGAGCGAACATGTTTGGCAGAGTGGGTGGGTGTGGAGAGGACTGTGAGGTGAAAGGAAGGATTGGTTTGATGATGATCCCCGACCTTGGTTCCTCCTCTTTATACCTCCTCGCATGCTGTTTCAAAATCCGACGACAGCCACCGCCGCCCTCGAGGTCCGGCACATGAGGCCGCCGCATCTGCAACATGCTATGAGTACGCTCTACGCACCATTGGCTCCTGGAACCTACGCGACTCGCTAAGCTCTAAGCGAGGGCAATTCCTTCTTCGTTCGTCTGAACGAGTGACATTTGTTCCGCGCTTAGGATTTACAGGCCATCATCAGACTGCAATTTGTGTCAAACGCTGGCAGCGCGTCTTTGGGCGGCCTGCCTACCGCCGCAGTGGCGTGACAGGCCCGGATCTGCTACGCCGCTGAATGAACAGCGGTTGGCCCATCGACAGTTTCACAAACTGAGCGAGACCAACGTTCATTGGCTGTTGGCAGCTCTACGCGACGCTAGAGGATCCAAATAAGAGGGAGACATCCGCTTTTGTTCGTCCAGACCATGCGTTTTTGCAACGGCTAACTGGGGTGGCCGGCATGCTAGACTCGGAAGGAGCAAACGTTCCGCGTTTCAGAGTGACATCGAAGTTGTTCTTTTTTTTTTTTCCTCGCGTACCTGCGTACCGACTAGAGCGTGCCATCTTCGGCGCCACGATCGATCGGCACGACTCTCGGAGGAGCCACATACCCTCGACGGGAGCTATTCGCGCGATACATCGTCCCGAGGTGAACGTGCGATGGGTCGGCACGCAGAGTCCAGACCCATTTTGAAACGGTCTGGTCTGTCAGAAATACGCACCGTCTGAGCAAGGCTGTCACAAGCGTCCGAGTCTGGGTCGTCGACGCGTGGTGATGCAGTTAGTGAGTTGAAGGTCAGGGTTAACTTACATCGCCAACGTGTCGCGACGCGTAACGCGTGACGTGACGCGCCACGAACAACGCTTGCCACTGTTCCGAGACGATGCCCGAGGGCAAGAGAGCGTACGTCCCCCCCTTCCTTCCCCTCCTCTCCATGGCCCCCCCAACTCGACGCCCCGCAGCTCCCGCGTCGAGTTCACGAAGGAACACGACGTCTATCTCTACAAATACCTCGCCAAGTGTCCCGAGAAGCGCAAGGGGCTCAGGGCGTACGACCGCTTGGTCGCCCCGGTGCGTGGCCACGCCCTTCGTCGCGTTTTCGCTGACGGGCCCACGCAGGAAAACAGACGCAGGTGGCCGTGGGCCGTACACCACTCGGCGCAGTCGTGGCGCGAGCGGTACGTCAGGAACGCCGACTATTTCGACGTGCGGATCCGCAACTACCAGCGGAAACACGACGTCGAGGTAGGTGAGGAGCGCAAGAGGGCCACGGAGCCTGTGTCCGTCGAGGTGCCCGCGCAAAACGCGAAGCGCGCAAAGGTCGAAGCCAGAAAGGAGGAGGAGGAGGAGGAGGAGGAGGAAAAGTGCGTCCTCGCTAACCCGAGGCGTGACTCAGATTAACGGGATGATACAGCGAGACGCCCGCTGCGAAGCAACGCCATGACAAGTGCAAGAGGGTCTTGCCTTTCGAGACGCCCCCATCGAACGCGAAGCGCGCCAAGGTCGAAGCAAGAAAGGAGGAGGAGGAGGAAGAGGAGGAAGAGTCTCCGGGGAGGTTCGTCTTACCATTTACGAAGCGTGACTTAAACTGACGGTACGGTACAGCGAGACGCCTGTTGCCGAGCAACGCGAGGACGCAGCCCCGCCCCGATCGATGTCGATGTCGACGTCGCCACCGAAGCGCGCGCGCGTACCGCGGGAAGCGCCTCCTCGGACTCCGAATTCGACTCGATCCACGGATGCACGCACGCCTCGCGTCTCTCCGCCGCGTCCGGATGCTAGTTCCAAGAAACCCTCGGCCCATGACGCGCGAGAGGAGATGCCACCCCCGCCACCGAAACACGAACACGTGCGCGAACAGCCAGAAACCCCTTCTCGCGCTCTGAATTCGACTCGATCTATGGATGCACGCACGCCTCAGGTCTCTTCATCCCGTCCCGACACTAATACGAACGCGACCAAGAAACTCTCGACCCACACACGAGACGAAGTGCCGCGCGCGTCGCCCGATCGACAAGGATCATTCTCTACCGAACCCAGCCCGCCTCGCCACGTGAAGTTCATCAAGGTGTACGCCGACACGTCCTCAGACGTGTTTGCTTCGAAACCGCCGTCGCCCATGGAGACCGCTGCCCAAGGCCTCTCGTCACGTGCTGGGCCGTCTCCAGTCGCCACACCCGTCCCATCACGGGCGCCCCCACGCGTGGTAGATTCATTTCGCGGTCAGGTCTTGGTCGATCGCGCGGGTCAGGTGCCCCCAGCCTTGCCTCGCGCAGAAACCGACGAGATTGAAGACGAGGACGCGGACATGGACACGGACACGGGCGAAGACAAGGACAAGGAACGGCCAGACAAGGCACCGTGGCCTCCCGTGCGAGCCAAACGGGGAACGACGGACGTCGAGACACACCACCCGTTCAGCCAGCCTCTGCCCCTGCCTCCTGTGCCTCGAGAGCGGTTCGCGCGTCCTACCCCTGCCCCTGGGGCATCCCCGGCGAAGCGCGTCGTCAGCGCTGCGCCCCCCTCGGATCCGTTCGTGGGCGTCCAGAATGGGTATCCCAAATTCAAGTTCCCAGCGCCGCGCGTGGAGACGCGGTCGCCCTTCCGACCGTCTTCGCCCGACCAGGTACGTCGGCTCCCCGTCGAGCTCAAGCCCAAGGCGAAGGAGGAACCGCGCGTGATAAAGAAGGCGGCACGGCGGCGATCTGTGGGGGACGATCGTGCGCGGGACGTGCCGAGCGTCGACCTCGTCGCGCTCTCCATGTCCACGTCTACGCACGCGCGCTCGCGCGCGCGACAGCCCCGGTGGTCGTTCTCCGCGTTCGCGCACGCGCCGTGGTTGGACGAGACGGCCGGCGCGCGAAGGGGCTCGACGGGGACGCCTCGCTTCTCGTGGTCGCCCGCGCGGTCGGGCGCCGTGACGCCCATCTCCGCCCACGCCCCGGTAGCCGCAGCCGCAGCCCAAGCGCCGCCCGCTGCCCACGCCCCCGACGTCGCCCTAGCGACCTCGCACGGCCTCGCCTCTCTCCTGTCGCACATGTCGATGAACCACGGCCTGGCGCTGAGCGTGGTAGAAGCGGTGTACGCGCGCGTGGGGGCGTTGCGCGAGGCGGACGAGGTGTTGGCTGGGATGCGGGAGGCTGCCGAGCGGTTCGGGGAGCGGGAGATCGCGAGGCGGGCGAGGGCGAGAAGGCGGGCGGCGCGGGATGGGGAGCCGTCGAGGTACGTCGGAGGCGCCGATGACGAGTATTCGCCGCCTGAGACGAGTCGGGCTGCGGCGTGGAAACGGCGGTCTGAGTCGAGCCACGTCGAGGAGACGGAGGAGACGGAGGAGGACGAGGACGAAGTGGAGGGACGGGCGGTGGAGAAGGCGCTACAGGAACGCGGGTCGGACGACTCGGAGGCATCGCCGCAGGAGCTCTTGGCAGGGCAAGATGACGACACAGGAACGGACGGCGATCAGAGTGACGAGCGCGTGACGGGGGCGATGCTCGAGGACGCGAGGCGCGCGCGCAAGGTGGAGCGCAGGCTGGGCAAGGAGCGGTTTCTGCGGGACGTGACCAGGCTGTTTGCATGATGGCACGTCCGTCGAAAGGACGAGAGATCGTAATGTACATGCACGAGCGTGGTATGCAAGAAATTGTGGACCCCCCAAGATGGACATGGACATGGGTATACATAAGTAGTACGTGACGAGAATCACTGGATGCCGCCCGATAAGGAAGCGCGGGACCTGACGCCTTCCTTGTCGAGCCACTTGCTCTCAAAGTAGATGAAGGTGACGACGATGTCGTCGAGGATGTGCAACCCCTCTGGGGGGACGAAGAGAGACGAGGTGTTTTTTCGGCGGAAACACGAGCCCGACTGGGACTGGACAAACGTGGCGACGTAGGACGCGGACGTGCGGGTGTAGCCGCGCAGGGGCACGAGCTGCGGCGACGTGTGAGCGGTCGTCGGTGGCGCACCGGGGGGGGAGACGACGCACCTGAGGCCGTGCGTCGAGGATCTGCCACTCGTACGGATACCCGTCCGCGGCGGTGAACCGTTCCGATCTACATACGAAACGAAGGGGGGTGAGCGATCGGACGAGAGCGCCGGCGCGGGGGCGGGGGGACGCACGAGGAGAAGCGGCCCGACTTGTACATGCAGACTTCGCGGGTGCCGACGACGAGGAGGGCGTCGTGGCCCTCAGCGGACCACTCGATGACGCCGACCTGGAGACGCTCGCCGGTGCCTGCGGGGTCGGTGCGGGTGACGGTGGTGGTTGCGCGGCAGCCGTTGCGGGGGCGTGCATAGTGGGTGGTGTCGGAGGAGTAGGCGGGTGCGGGGACGTCGCCCGGTCTGGCGAGCAGGACAAAGTCTGTGCGTCGGGGGTCCTTTTTCGTCATGAGGAGTCGCGAGGTCATCGAGGCGTGACATGGCTTTGGTCCTGGTGGTTGAAAATGGACCTGGGGGTCAATTACGTCAGCTTCGGAGGGTGGCTGAGACCGACGATGACGACGACGACGGAGGATCGTCTCTGCCGATTTCCGCCGTTTCCAGACCCCCCGACGGGCGTGCGCGTCGTCCCGTTCGCCGACTTCGCGCCGGCGGGGTATCGCCGCGTCATCGGTCCAGAGGGCGACCCGATCGAGGTCGACGCCCGCAACGGCCTCAGGACCGTCAAGGTCCTCAACGAACAGGAGGCCGTGCAGAAACGCAAGGCAGGCAAGAGGCGGCGCAACGCTGGAAACGCGGTCGACGCCGCGGGCCGACTCATCCCGTGGTGGCAAGAGTGGGACGACGGCGAGGACCTTCGCGCTACCGGCACATCCCTCGGTCGGCGAGTCGTCCCTCGCATCCCTCGGCTCGCATCGTGCGCTGACATCGATGACAGCGTCGATAGCTTGCAGGATCGCGTCTGCATCGCGGCCGACGACTTCAGACTCGGCAGGACCTGGCCCGAGATCGCACACGGCGTACGCAACATGTGGGACCAGGTGCGCTCGTTCGTCCCCCTCAGACCACCCCATCGACCCCCTCGTCTCCAGTTTCGTCTCTACATCGGCTTGATATCCAGCATACCCGTGTACAAAAAAGTCAAAAACAGAGGCAGAGGCCAAGTCGACGGCCCCGTCGAAGAAGCCTCCCCCGACGAGGAAGAAGACGCGCCCAGAGCCACGCAGACCAAGTTCGTCGTCGTCCAAGACTATCTCGAGCAGATAGCCCTCCCCGGAAAACAGCTCGAACCAAGCTCGGACGAGTCCACCGTAGAAGCTCGCCGACTCCGCGCCTTCGTCGACGACATGGAAACGTCGGTCAAGGTCTTTCTCTCCTCGTACATGCGCGACAAGGGTCTCATCTGGTTCGTCCCACCGTCTCCCCGATCGCCGTCTCGTGCTCACCACACGACAGGGCGGAGAAGAACCTGTTCGTGATGCCCACCCTCCTACACTTCTTCCTCCGTTTCATGCACCGAAACGGCGTGTTCGCTGACTCCGACCCCCACCGCACCAACCTCGAACGCGCGCTCGCTGTCGCCGCCGTCGCCTGCAAGGAGCTCCCGCTCACGGCCAAGCTGGGACAGATGCTCCCGGGGCCGTTCGACCTCGCGTGTAAGGAGTGTTGGGGCACCAAGGGCAGCACCAGCATTCAGATCGCTGCCACCCTCGACGCCGACGTCGCCCCCACCACCGACACCGCGTTCGAGTCGGAGCTCCAACGACACGCCGTCGAGGTCGTCCCCTCGGACGTCGTCCTGGATTCGATCACCGCGCACCAGATCATGCGCGAGCGCGACGCAGACGATGGACCTGCGATGGACGCCTGGAGCGAGGGCGAGGGCGACCCATGGGCTGCCGCCGAAGCAGTGCGCGAACGCGAATACACGACCGCCTCGTGGACGGACGTGTCCGTGCCCTGGATGATGCCCCTCCTAGGTCCGACGACGTTCCCTCTGTGCACGCGCCCGGGCGTCGTCGAGTGCTCGACGCGGCGCGTGCGCGGGGTGACCCCGCCCTCGTCCGAGCTTGGCGCGTCTGGGACGGCGATGGAGACGGTGCTTGGCGAGAGGTTCTTTAGAGTCGCGATGACACCTTTGGTGCGTTCCCCGGACGAGGAGACGCCTGATTTTCCGCGGCCAGAGGTGTCTGTGCCACCGTACGCACAAGGGGGGGCGTGGGACCCCTTTAGCGACGACCTGACGATCCTAGTCGACGCCGAGACGGCAGCACACATTGCGCCCGGGATGGCCCTCTGCGGGACCTGGGTGCAGATCATCCCGGTGCCTGACGCCAAGGGGGAGGAGCAGGAGCAGGGCCAGGGCCAGGGCCAAGGACGGTATTGGTACGTGGAGAATCTGACGGCGACTTTTCCGAGTTATTATACCGAGGGGGAGACGATCGGGGTCGTCGAGGACGAGGACGAGGATTTATGATTCGGGATGGGGGGGTTGGTGGTTCTTGGATGTAGAACGTGTAGCGTAACCGATCTCGACGTCGTTTCTTGGAGCGTTACTGCCGGGGACCTCGGAAAAAGCTTCGCCCGGCGACCGTCGCTACCACGCGATGCTCTCGAAAGGCACCCCGATGGTTCATGCTCTGCAGCGACCGCGCTCGAACGCATATCCACCGAGCAATGTCACGTGACATGGGGGTGGAGATCGAGTCGACAGGGGGGGCACGAATGACATGGCCCCTGGTGCACGCAGAGATCAGGGGCCACTGTATGTCTGGTCGCCGACGTCGACTGCTCGTCAAATTTCAAAGCTCAGCGGCATGGTACAGCGTCGAAGCTCGGCGTCCGAGTCGATCGATCCGACGTCGCGGCGCTCGGCTACTACGTACGCGCCGGTAGTACTCAAGGGAGGTTCCGAATCCAAACCTCGACGAGTCGATCGCGGACGTCGCTGCCCACTGCCGCACGTCGGACCCGCTCGAAAAACGGATTCGGGTCGATCGTCGTCGGACTCGGAAGTCGGTGACGCCCCGTGCCGACGCCCCCGACTCGTGCTCCCCAGGACTCCGAGTCAACGACGCGAAACTTGAAGCTTGAAGGATCGCTCGCCGAGGACGCAGCCGCCGACGCGCTACAAACCGCTCCCTCCCAGGACCTCGCACTCGAAACGAACGACGTGGTGATCATTCTCAGATAGCACCCGAGCGTATCTATTCAAGCCCGCGAACGCGCACGAGAAACCGAGGGAAAAAAAAAAAAAAAAAGGCCCGCGACGACGAACTCAGGCA
>JBBPLT010000600.1:0-16959 GCA_038089955.1 Strobilomyces dryophilus | reverse complement strand
TGTCACATACTCGTGACTCCAAGTGACAACTCGTTCGCCAGGGAGATACGTGAGTCCACGAATGTAATCATTTGTCTCGATTACTTGCTGTAGCTGAAGTCCATCGCCCTCGGCCCGTAGTGGTGTGGCGCTTGCCATGATGGTTCGTTGATGCTTTATCGCCAAGCCAGTGTCCGAGTCGAGCTAGGGGGTTTGGGGCTTGCAAAGGTACGTGGCAAAGGCTGAGGATGAATGACACACCTCCACAGCATGACAATATCCCTTTTGGCAGTGTGGCAGCCTTCGTCTAGCGCTCATTCTCATCATACGATCCATCAGTGTTGTTGGCTCCGTACTTCAGTAAACTGTCAGGTCAGGCGCACACGACTCGCGCGCCAAGAGATTCACCGTATTGCATCACACAGCTGAACGCGACGCATCCTCCATGTATCGCAACGCGTTTGAGGGCCTGGTATAAGTGCAGAGAATGTCTGTCCGGTCGACGGGCGGCAGAACGGGATGACTGGGTCGCAATCGCGCTCTGCTCTGGCCTCAAATGGTGCCCATCCTACATTCTCGCATGAAAACCAGTCGGTCCAGGCTAAGGAACAATGGAGGAGTTAGGTGTGGACGGCTTTTTTCCACGACGGGGCAAAAGCCGGGTGTTGCCTAATCTTCGGGCATAATAAAGTAGAGTTGAGGGAAGGAAGTTGGCTCCTGATTGAGGGTCGGGGCGTGATGTAGCAGTACTATTGGTGGAGCAGCTGAACGCGACCCCCACTATTTATCCGGTACAATCTCGAGGTACGGTAATCTAGAGAGGGACATGAAACAAATATGTACATGGCCAGTGAGCCAGTGGCCCTGCTCACTCCATGCGTTGCTTCTTGTTGATGTGAAAGGGTCCTTCAAGCGCATCCCCTGTGGTCGTCAATCTAGACCTCAGTCGATTTCTGGTCATGGAAGGTTGACTTTCGTGGAATCTTGAAGACTGGTCCTCTTGGGCGCTGGTCTGGTCCGCGTATGGTACAAGCACATCTCTGAGATGAACGGAACGCGGACAACGGCCGACGAACCGCAAGACAGTAGGGACTATTTTGTCCATGGCAGGCCGCTCTTCAATGGACGACCAGCAGGACTGAATCAAATCCCAATGTGGATCGTCTATCACTCGAGTTGCCGGCCGGCCTGGTTTCTGTCCTTTTGCCAACCGTAAAACGACAGCCGAGTCTTCCCGAACTTCCGACCACGGCTGTCTGCCAGACAACACCTACAAGCAGGTGAGCATAGTTATACTTCGTGTCCAAGGGACATACCTGAAGAGCGACACATCCAAAAGAATAAATATCACTCTTAGTCGTCAAGTTAAAGGTCTCTTCAGGGTCGACTTGCTCTGGAGCAATCCAGCGCAGTGCGCCCGATCTCGTCGTAGATCTTTGGAGATAATCCAATGCCTCTGGAATAGTCCCAATCAGGGACGCATAGCCAAAATCAGCTAAGCGAACGGTGTAATCTTCATCAACGAGTACGTTATTCTATCCTTTCATTAGAGGATGTCACGAATATTTATGTTCTAACATACGCAGTTCAAGTCGCCGTGAATGACAGGAAAAGAATGTACTGTGATGTATCAGTCTTTTCCAGCGTAATAGTGATAACAGCAACCTACAATAGTGCAATCCATTGGCAATATCCAACAGCTGTCATGAGTTATTGGAGGGTGCAAATGTGCGAGCGCTCAGCAAACATACGAATTCCAGCCGATGACATAACTCGAGATTATCGCCTTGCTTGGCCAAGAAACGGTGGAGGGACCCATTTGGCATCCATAACGACACCAAGGACATGGCGCCACGCATACCAAATCCGTGAGCAATACCAAGGAACGGAACGACGTTGATATGGTCGAGTCTTCTCCAAATTCCGAGTTCTCGACGGACCATCTACACAGAAGTAAGTATTCCGTGTGCGGTTTTGGACTTAGATAAGGTACCTTTTCGCATGCAATACCGTCGACTGTGAATCGGAATGCCTTGACTGCGACCTGGGGCATGAGTGAGTCGCGGGGCAGATGGATCAGATAGGGCCACGCTCAAACCTCCTTTGGTAAAGAGTCATGGTACCAACACCTATATACATCACCAAAACGTCCTCCAGCGACGAAATGAACGTCTGCTTTGGTGATAGAAGGGGAGAGATCAGCCGGTGGCGGGAAATCTGAACTAACAAGACGTGACTTCAATGGATGAATCAAACAGACTCTAGACATACATGAAGTTGGATTTGTGACGCTGCCTGGAAAATCCAACACCTGCCGAGAAGATGTAGCCTGTAGTTTTCTGGCTCAAGGCGTCGGTATAGCGAGTTGTTGCACTATGATGTGACTCTTACCTGTGCCTCTACGGGATCCAACCAAGGTGCCCGCCATAAGTATACTTTTCCGTCCCAGGATGCTGATGCCACGGATTGACCGGAGGGAGAAAAACAGACTCCAATAACGCCCCTGTCGTGTTGTAGACGTTGTGGGAGGGGACGACCAGTAGGATCCCAGAAATGAACAGTTTTATCCGCTGACGCGCCTGCAAGGATCGATCCATCCGGTGAAAGTGAGAGCGAGGTTATCCAGTCGGTGTGACCTCTCCAAGGGTGTCCGATCTGTCCTCCCGTGTCGGAGTTCCAACACCGGATCGTTCCCCCGAACAAGGATGCAGAGAAGAGTCTGCTCCCGTCGTGCGACCACAGCACACTCGTAATAGAATCTTCGTGGCTGTTGAGTGGACCGAGGACGAGTGCGCCGCTCTTTACATCATACACCAGAACGGAGTCTCCAGTGCCACATGCGAGTTTATCACCGTCGGGAGAGAAACACATGGAGAACACAAAATCCACGGGGCTCGCACCTTCAGTGACTTGTCTCCCCTCCAGAGTGTACGTGCATACTCCTCGGGCGCCACCAGCCGCAACAAGTCTGTCATCTGGCGAGATGGCGATCGCAAGGCACTCCCCTGGGTAAGACCATTCCTTGACAGGTTTGTGCGATTCGGCGTCCCAAACCTTGATGTTTCCATCCGAGTCACCGCTGATGATCTTGCTGCCATCCCGGGTCACGGCAAGGTCACTTATTAGTACTCCACGCTCGTGTTGCATCGACGTCCCTTCCTGCTCCCCACTTTCCATGTTCCAGATCCTCACACTACTCTCATCGTCATGGGCCACACCGACAACTCGTCGTCCGTCGGGGAGATATGTAAGCCTGGAAATGTAGTCGTAAGGAGTCTTGATTGCTAGCTGTGGCTGAGGTCTATCATTCTCTCCCAGTGATGTGACGCTTTCCATGATGGTTCGTCGGTTGTTTGTCCCGAAGTTGATGTCGAGCCGGGGGGTTGCAAAGGTGTGCGGTGAAATGACTGAGGACGAATGCGACCAGTGCTCAGGCCAACTCCACAGCTTGTACAATGGCCCATTTAGGATACGACGGCCTTTGGCGCCCGTTTCTTGTCATATCCCACCGGTATCGCTGGCTCCTGGAAACACAAAGTCAGGCGGATACGATCATCTATGTCATCCCTCGAATTGTTTCCTGACATTCGATCGACACCCAAGTAGGCTTTCCTCTGTCGACAAACACAGGCGGCATTTTCTTCAACGCCGAGCACGACACCGTGAAGTGTGACGCGTTCGAAGATCTCGCAGAGGTCTTGAAAAACGTCCGCGTAGCCTGACTGCCTTGGCTCTGCTGGCGGTGACCTCCTCCCGTCGCATTTTTCACGCATGACCACTTGCATCGCACCGCATTTCAAGCAAAGTCGTACGGTAAGCATCGAGATCGTGCTCAACGCCAGGTTCAAAGCCGAACAGGGTGTCAACCTTGCGCAAGGCGATGTTTAACATGTGTGTGACGGTATATTGACCACGTCCCGGGGGAAAGTGGGAAGTGGATAAAAGCATCGTCGATAATCTGCTTTACATTATTGCTAGCACTGATGGACAAGCGAGTATTGTATTTCTAACTCTAGTCTCGTATGTCTGCGAAGTTTGTTGCTTGTTAGTAGGCCACGATAAAACATGCATGAGACTGAGAATGAGATTACGTGACACGAAGGAAAAGTGAAAAACATGGTGAGCAGGGAGAGATGACAATAGTTATCTTATCGTTGTCATATGCGAACTCTAAAAGGATTCAGAAACACTCTGACACCAGCGCCTCATCTGGTCAATTGACCAGCTTAGCCTCGCCAAATGGAACGAATCAAAGACGGTCTTGGTTAGCATCATGGAGCTGGTCCGCTTTGAGAGTGCATGGAAGCCGACCGTTTGATGGTCTGATGCCGACCGCGACCGACTCGGACAAAGGACTTACGCAGCATCCCGGCGAGTCTCTGCTTGATTCTCCAGATCTTGCAAATCCTTTTTGGATCACCATAAGGTGTAGATCAACAGACAGACTCTGATGATGCTACGCCGGGTCACTGTAGAGAGCGGTGAGGATCAGGTCATCAATTGAATGTCGAATGACATCTCGCACGACAATTGCAGTGGGAAGTCTTTGAGATTAAAAAAACTCACTCACCTTGAGTTCCAATCAGTAGCACCGACTATGCCGTCTGGTACAGTGGATGGGACAGGCGCATGGAGGCCAGCAGGGGCCTTCTATTGAACGGTGAGAACGGTTGAGCATGGATGGTGAAGAAACCCGATGTGGGTTATTACCTGTCTCTCCTGTGCCCGCCAGAAGTATATGTTTCCGTCCCAAGATGCTGTTGCCACCGATAGACCAGAGGGAGAGAAACAGACCTCTTCGACACAGTCGTCATGCCATAGATGTTGGAGGAGACAACCAGGAGCGGCATCCAAGAAACAAACAGCTTTATTCATTGACGCGCTCGCAAGGATCGGTCCGTCTGGTGAAAGGGAGAGCGAGCATATCTGGTGGGTGTGGCCCGTCCAAGATCCGATCTGTTCTCCCGAGTCGGAATTCCAACACCGGATTATTGTGTCTTCCGAACCAGAGAAGAGTCTGCTGCCGTCGCAAGACCACAGCACACTCCAAACAAGATCTTCGTGGCCCTCGAGCGGACCGAGGACGAGTGCGCCGCTCTTGACGTCGTGCACCAGAACGTCACCGTCTCTGGTGCCACACGCGAGTTTGTCCCCGTTGGGAGAGAAACACAGGGAGTACACATTACCACCCATGTGAATTGTATCTTGGACTCGTCTCCCTTTCAAAGTGTATACAATCATCCCTCGCTTGCCAGCTGCGATGAGTCGGTCATCTGGCGAGATGGCAACGCTCGGATACTTCTCCGGGTGAGTCCATTCTTTAACAAGTTTGTGCGATTTGACGTCCCAAATCTTGACGCCCCTATCCCGGCTACTGCTGATGATCTTGCTACCGTCCCGCGTCACAGCAAGGCGCACTATATGCGATTGGTGCTCCGTCACTGTTCCTTCCTGCTCTCCTTTTGCCAAGTCCCAGATTCTCACTTTCCCATCAGAAGATCCGGTCACGACTCGTCGTTCGTCGGGGAGATATGCAAGCTGCGTGATACTCCCATATCCACCCGGGTGGGCTACGATTACTTGCTGTGGTTCAGGCTGATCCTTCTTGGCCCATAGTGATGTGTCACATAGCATAATAGTCCCGAGTCGCTGGCAGATACTGAATATCGAGCCGGAGTGGATACTCAGGTGCGCGTGGTTGAAGGGAGTCGAAAGTAGGAAGTGAGGTCAGATAGGGGCTCAGTGGTGAGATTTGACGTGTACTCTTGAGACTACCGAGTTAATAAGATAATCTATTCATTACGCTCGAACCCTCCTGGTCACTTCGTGTTAGCTTCACCGTCAAGGGGCGTTCAACATTCAACGCTCGCTGGCCGCGTTTCGACACTGTTCCCTAGTATGGCCCCCAGTTGACCCGACTTAGCCTAGCTTCTCCACTTCCCATCTTGCTACGGGGTGGCCATCGCGCCAAGCATACTTGTTTATGACATGCCCTATTGCAGTCTCCGTTGTTTCGTACCCCGCGTGTTGCCTCATCCCGAGTTCCTGGGGCAAGTTTCTTCATCTACCCTTTTCACCCGTGTTCCAATGTATTCTTCGGCTTCTTCGAACTCCTCCTTGCTTTCCATCGCCATTCAACTATCAAGACGCGCCATTCATGTCATTTCTCGTGCGTTCCTTGTTGCTGCTCGCAACATGCCCCCATCTCCCTCCGAAGCTCCGTGAGTTTCATTCCATTGGGTAGTAGGGGAAGGTCCAGAGTCTCACTTGGTATATTCCTCAGGCATGCTGATCGCCCCCGTCGGCTACCCGCTCACGCACAGATGTGCCCCTCGTCCTTCCCTGATGACATTCTTCGACGGGTTCATCACATTCTCCCCTACACTCTGGACGCTTCAGGGCACGGCGAGCCCTTGGTCTCGTCATCTCCAGCTCGTCGTGTCGACCGCGACCGCTCCACCATCCTCCGTGCGCGGGGGTCTGACCTCTTCGTCGGTCGCGTCGCCAACGTTTCCCCTCGTCGACGTGCGCTTTCCTGGACACTGACCATTCATCTCGACATCAACCCCCTCGCCCGTCCTCCCTCTCTCGCCACCACCTGCCCTTCTTCCCGTACCCACGGGTGGCCCTGTGGCTCTGGGCACGTCGAGACGACGCTCGCTGTGCAATATCGCCGACGACAGTCACGATGGGATCATGTTGGGTTATTCCCAAGCGCCACTCTGACGAGGACGTCAAGGACGTATCGCACGAGCTGCCAAACGTGCCAGAAATGCGTCGACGACAGTCGCCGGAGGAGGGAGCTCTGGGCGAGCTTGGCGATCTGGAAAGTGAAACAGTGGTACCAATCGGCGTCTGGTGATCTGGAACAGCTCAGGCACACGAGAACAGATGCGACGAGATGACTTCAGCCTTTGCTCGTGTTGCAGAGGGACTGCGGGATTGCCATTGGTACCGAAAGCGGGCGAAGGGCATTGAAATGTTGGAGGAAGAGGTCTGGTGGTTGCCATCGTCATCAATCTAAAGGCTCTTCGAAGGAGTGGTTATTAACACTTCGGAGATGTACGGAACTGTATTTTGGGGTCATGTGAACTTCAACCCCTGCCATTTGTGCGGGCAGGGCCAAGATTGGGTGAGAGGAATAGCTCGAAGGGAAAAAAATACGTCCACGTAAAGCTTATAGTAAATATAGTAAAGTAAAGATGATACTAATTACGCGACCAAGTACACCAGTAGTGAAAATTGAAATAGTAAGAGATCTTCGTCCATGATACCGAAATCTGTCCGGACACAAGGTAACAATGCGACTCGATAACCTAGAAAGTAACCATGGTCTGTGTTTCGAGCCTGCGCCATTCACGTAATGGTTTGGTGCCTTCACTTTTGCCACTTCGGCGGGTTAAAGCGTAAATTTACCGATGCTTCCCGCATCGTTACTGTAGAATGGCGTCAGCTCTTCATCCCATATCCATCAAAGGTCGTAATCCTGCGGGGCCAGCGACACGGCCAATGGCATCTGGACACCATGGCCAAGTTCGCCATCGACCATCGGGGCCATGAGCAGGACTGTCTGTCCAATGATCCGTTCCGCCTTGTCCGTTATCGCGAACTCGAACTTGCCCACCAGCGTCGATAGGAACGCTTGGATGGCGACGAGGCTGTGGAGAGTAGAAATCAATCATAACATTTCGTTTGGAGACGAAAAAGCGGGACCGCACGCGAAACGCCATCCTATGCATGCTCGAGTACCGCTCAAGAAGGTCAGTCTGCGAGGACGGTGAGCGAAATGGTTCAGAACGCCAAACTGAACAGGAACAGCGCACAGATTCGAGTAAACGCCGACCCCGGACAGTTTCTTGTCATCCATCGCGCCGTCCAGCCACCGATCTGGGTTAAACTCTTGCGCATCCTCTCCCCAGAGGTCTCTGTCTCTGCCGCGCCATGTGTAGTTACCGTTCGGGCGTCCTAGCGAATGGCAGCCACCCACCTGTTATAGGCAGCAATGGATATGACGATTTCGGTGCCTTTGGGGATATAGACTTCGTTGACCATCTCGCCGGATGGCGTCAAAATGGGCTTGGAAAGCGGAAGTACGTCCTCTTGGCCAGCCATCCGCAAGGTGTTGGTTTCCGCCGGATGCAGCCGTAAAACCTCCTTCGGAATGGAGTTAAGACGGCGTATACTGAGGGGTCAAGGTTTACCTTGATCACCGCACTCAAGTAATGCATGCCCTCCAAATCGGTAGCTGTCAGATATGAATCGCCGCGTGCAGATACAGTGGCCTCCGCCCTCCTGATCTCCTCTCGTAACTTGCACTGAACGACAGGATTCCGCGCAAGTTCCCATAACGTCCAAGACAGTGTAGTTGCCGTAATCTCGTGACCTGAGAACAAAACCGTGCTGTGTACGAGACGTTCATGAACTTGATCAATAGGACCAGATGAAGAGTTGCCAGTAAACTCACCGCATCAGCGCATACAGCTCTTCGTCCGATAGTCTTTTCTTCGCGGCTGCATCCATATTGGCCTTGACTGTGAGAGTGTCACAAAATTGACTGCGACGAGCAACCATGGGTGACGTACTGAGGAGGCTGAGGATATCTCGATTACCCTTCCCTTGCAAAAGCGCATCAGCCTTCTCTCGTACCAATTCTTCTACAACACGGGTGGTAGTGGCCTTCATATCCCGCGCCCGGGCTAGTCGGGGGCCCGTCCCATTTTCGGCAATCCATTGGAGTACCTTCATCGGGACATGCTTCGAGGCCGTTTGAATGAATATTTGGCTTGCCGAAGGTAAGCCGAAGATGTCATTACTGCAATCCAGTTACGCGACAACCCCAAAGAGAGTCAGGGGGCACTGACAAATAGTTTCTGTACTTCTTGGCGAGGGGATGCAAATTATCCTGAATAGTACCGAATTGGACGTCAAATGCAGCTGGTGGAAATATCAATGATGCAATATCATTAATGGAGATAATCAAATGATCATACCATGACCAATTGCATCCAAGGCTCCTCGCGAGAGCCAATCCAGCACGTTGATGACGACACCTTGGCCGTCCCCGTTTCCAATGATTTCCGACCATCTCATGCTCATGGACTCTGCACAATCCTGGAATATCGGTAAGAATGATTTCGACTCTTTTGGGCCGAAGCCGGGAAGTAATATGTTTCTTTGTCGCTTGTGGTCCTCGCCTATCATGTAGTCGATTCAAGCGAAAGTAAAAAATGAAGGAATAACTACCGTCAGCCCAGTTGATTCCCTTTCCATGTAGCATGCGCGAAATGACGCGAATATTAGGAAGTTTCGGATAGGTGTAAGCCGATGTGTTCAGTATCTTCTGCAGAGCTCTCGGGTCGGTAATCAGAAGCCTGTCTTCCTGAGGTTTATTGTAATGTAGTTAATGGCACGACATGCGACGAAGAAAAGTAAATAGACCTACCCCTAGGACGCTTTTGAAACGAACGACATTGCCATACAGTCCTTGCCACGCAAAGTCTGCTTCACCAGCTGGGCGCTGGTATAATTCGAGTAGATTGCCTAGAGAACGACATGGAAGTGTTTGGTGTCAAGGATATAGAAAGGACCCTACCGATGAGGAAGGATGATGACTTCGGGCCGCGAATCATGGACAATGAGGGACGCATCAAATGCTTGAATAGCGCATAAACAAGTATCAGGGTGGCTAGCCCCGCGAGCACAGAAGAAGAGTGCATTGTAGAAAGAAACGAGCTAAGACAACTGGGGAGAATTGACTTGCACGGGGGGCTTTATGGATTTCCCAGCACAGGAACGCCAGCTAGAGGCTAGTGAAATGTAACACCGGTGCTTCTCAAACAAAGCCATTGAATACCTGCAGAGGGGTGACGAAATGGGCGGCGTAAATCACTTTTGTAATCAGGTAGGAGGAGACGCCGACCGGCCCCCGGTACATACTGCTTTTGCGCCCAGTCGTTCCTTGCCGCATGATGATGATCAATCGGAATGAACACCTTTTTGGCCTCCTCGCTTCCGTCCTGACTGCTCGGCACCACCGGTTTCTCAGGTTCGCCCTCGAGAAGGGTACGTTGTTTCCTTAGTCGAAACATTCTGGTAGCCCAATTACGTCGGACGATCATTCGTCCGGTCCATAGTGCGTGACTCTGGGCGGGTAGATAACCTCAAGTTCCTTAACGCACCGAATCTGCTACTGCGGAACACCTAGAATTAACGAGGTCAACAGGATAGCATAAAAGTTCCTTACAGTGTATTCAATACGGCGGTGTTATTGGCCAGTAGATGAGCTTCTGGTGTTCATTGTGACGCAGCGCCGCGCAGTTCCCTGCTTCTCCATGTTTCTGACAGATCCGTCGGCTCGGTGGGACATGGCGATGGTGTAGGAGTGCGGGTAACTCGCAACAATGACAGGCGCCGCCCCCGATTGAACATTTGCAGTGGTTGTGGACGCCCTGGCCGCAGTCGCAGGGCTCGATCATCACGTGACAAGCGAACATTGCTCGCGAAACTTTGTTTTTGACAGCGGTACATGCGTTCGTTCTCCGCTACAGCGCCTGGCGTTGGAGGCATTGCCCACGATCCCGTCTGCCACACGCTTTTCAAGCTCAAGTTATGATACGGAAGCCCGCTGCTCGACCGTGACATCGATTGACACGAGTCGAATTGTCCAATCATATGCGTCGGGCCCGAATACAATATACCGACCACCGGACATTAAATTCCGCCGTCCTAACAGGCAAAAGCATGGCCAATTGAAGGTGGCTACAACGGTCAAGTTCGCCGTGGACAATCGGAAACGACGGACAAGAACGACTCGGCCTTGACGGTCGTTGCGAACGAATTGCGACGAGAAGGGTCTGTTACGGGAGCAAGCATGCTAGGGTACGAATGCAGTACGAAGAGACGCACGACTTGGAGCACACGGCAGTCTCCTATCGTCCATTGCGCCGTCAAATCCCCGGCGAATTTACTTGCACCTCCTCTCTATCGCTGCGATAATGTGCCAAGTCAACAGTCTGAGCGTTTCATGTAACAATGGAACCCACCGGTCATGTGTGCGGAGATGGGCAGTATGATTTATATGCCAGGAAGATGTCCTTCTTTGATCATATATCTTAGATCTTACAGCTGTCAGCGGCGCCATCCGTTGTCATTCGCCGGGATGGGATGCGGGGTTTCCTGGCGAAGGGGTTGGGATCACCCCTGGTCGCTGCAGCCAAACTGCGAGTCTCCAATGGGTAGCATATGCTGTGGATCAGCGTGTTCCTGGATGTCGTTCTTCCACGAGTCCTCTTTGGGATCCGACGTTCAAGATCTTGACTGAGCTCAAATACATCGTACCCGGAAAGTTAGAAGTACCTTGGAGAAGTACTGATGCATCTGCCGGCGACCACATTACCTGCGGCGAAGTGCTTCTAGCATTATCTTGAGATTACCTTCCCTGGATATGTTCCATGCGGCCCGACGGGGAGCACCGCCCGCGCGGACGAAGGGAGGGAACACGCTAAAATTGCCGCATGGCCAGAACAGCCGTATGCAACTACAGCGCTTTGAGTAAAGTATGGCAGTCGCATCGTGCCGCGAGAGTGATTACACGGTTGTATATGTAGTGGTGGTAGTGGTGCGTCAGTACTAGCGGCTGTCATCGCGCCAGACGTGAAGTTACTACAGCCATCTGCATCAGGCTGCACGAGCGAGGACTCCTTCCCAAGACATTCTCAAATGCTGCGATTTCTCAGAACGCACATTTTGCCGCATCCTCAGGCTTTGGAAAGAGACGGGGGATGCGATCAGTCCAGGGGGGGACGATCGTGGCAAAAAACATGACCTGTTTCAAGACGGATGAGGAACTATCAGCAAGGCATCCAATTGGCAGCATGGAGAGTGAATGTATGCGCCTAGGTGCTTCCACTTGTGCGAGGTCGAAGTGGGTGTCGGGGGGTATCCTACCGTGCACTCAATCGGCAATCTTAGGTTGACCAGTTTGAGGATCTCCTTCTCGACATTCTCGTCCACATCATCTAGGTAGTCGTTCTACTCGACTTCGTCGTCGTCGTCGTCGTCGTCATTACCCAAAGTCTGGGTGTGATGATCCCTTGTCTTTATCAGAATCACCAGAGCTACCTCTCAAATCGTCGCTGATTGAAATCGCTCGCGAGCGGCGAGACCGCTTTTGGTGTTGTCTGGTACTGAACAACCATTCTGATGGATATGGGAGCTAAAGGAGGACGTAAATATCAATGACTCAGTCATCCCATGTACCTAGTGCGTTTATCGGACTCTCAGCGTGGGAATACCATCGGACTGTGCAGTTTTCGAGAAGTACTTACAGCTCGTTTCCATTCAAATTCGAGTGCTTCGCAGATTCAAAACAAGGAAAACAAAGAGAATTCCTTCCTATATGATTTCTGGTAGGAAGCGTAGGCGTTTTGGGTCTCTGTTTACTACTTCGGGCCAAACCCATGAGCTATGCGATCAAACACAGGCGACATCGCATCCTCGCGTGCATTGCGTCATTCACCATCGACGTCATTCCTTGTCACCAAGTAACAGGGGGGCCCGGGGAGCGCTGTGCGCGCGACACAGGCGCGTCGTTGTATCGTCGTGCCAAGAAGTACAGTGATACTTACGGCCTTGTTGGTACTATAGGTGCCACTACCGGGGACGGCACACCTCAGGAAGGGTGCGACTCGAAAGTGAGATCAGGCCTATGAGGACAGAGAGATGTACTACCCATGGCCCTGTCGTTTTCACTACTTCGCGGCACTATACTTACTGAGAGAGGTGTATTCTGTAGACCTCTGGCCTGCCGAAGTTGTTGTATGGGATAGTAGTTCCTTCAAGTTAAGTACAATCACTCGGGGACTTGTGTAACCACTTGGCAACTGCCATTACTGCTCAAAACGCTCCACTAATATATATGTACCGAAAGCAGCAGATAAATACCAGACTTATTCCCCATAATATCGTATTCTAGACGTAAACCCGCCATCCCTAGTCAAACACGAACGATCATCAAACATCAGGGATCCTGTGGGGCCAGGGACACAGCCAACGGCATTTGGACACCACTCTCACGCTCGCCGTCGACCAATGGGATCATGAGTAACACCGTATGGGGTATAATCCGTTCGGCCTTGTCTGTCATTGAGAACTCGAACTTGTCTACAATTGTCGATAAGAACGTTTGAAGTCCGATGAGACTGTGGTTTCTGATCAGTGACGCTTATACCAAGATCAAAACGAGACGCACGCAAAGCGCCATCCTATGCACGCTCGAGTGCCACTCAGGAAAGTCAATCTAATGAGAGCGTGAGCTTCTGATCAGGACCCAAGGAAAAGGGACGCACAAGTTCGAGTGGACACCGATGCTGGGCAGCTTCCTGTCGCTCATCGTGCCGTCCAACCACCGGTCGGGTTTAAACTCATCTGCGTCGTCTCCCCAGATGTCATTATCCCTGCGGTGACATTTCCGGTCAATATCTAAATCGTTTCTGATACACAGCACCCACCGATTGTATGCAGAAATAGATATCACAATCTCCGTGCCCTTAGGCACGAGTACTTCATTGATCATATCTCCGGATTCCGTGAGAATTGGCTTGGAAAGTGGCAAGATGTCATCTTGACCAGCCATTCGTAGCGTGTTGGTTTCGGCTGGGTGGATCCGCAACACTTCCTGTGAGGGTATTAGAAAGGGTTATGCAAAGGGCAACATTAATTACCTTGATAACTGCGTTCAAGTACGGCATGCTCTCCATATCCGCAACCGTGAGCTGTGAATCACCGCGGGCATAGACAGCTGCCTCGGTCTTCCGTATTTCATCTCGTAACCTAGACTGAATCTGAGGGTTCCGTGCGAGTTCCAGGAGTGCCCAGGAGAGCGTAGTTGCTGTAGTTTCATGTCCTGAAAAAAGAACTGTACTGTATACCGCGAAGGGTGCTAATGAGAACAGGCAGAGAATCATTGAATACCACGTACCGCATTAGAGCATAGAGCTCTTCATCCGACAGCTTTTTCTTGGCGGCTGCATCCATGTTGGCCTTGACTATGAAATTGTCAATAATGCCAACTAGTCACGAACAACGTAAAATGACATACTTAGGAGGCTGAGGATATCGCGACTACCCTTTCCTTGCAAAAGCGCGTCCGCCTTCTCCTGTACTAATTCCTTTACGACACGGGTGGTCGTGGCTTTCATATCTCGTGCGCGTACTAGTCTGGGGCTTGTTCCATTGTCGGCTATCCACTGCAGTACGCTCATCGGGATATATTTCGAAGCCGCTTGAATGAAAATTTGGGATGCGGAAGGCAGACCAAAGATGTCGTTGCTGTAATCGAGTCACAAAATGGTTCTGGCGGGAATTAGAGGGACTGACAAATAGTTTCTATATTTCTTTGCGAGGGGATGTAAAGTGTCTTCAAGAGAACCAAATTCCACGTCGAATGCGGCTGTTCGAATGGTACATGAGCTGAAATCATCAGAAAATAGGTAACATACCGCGACCGATAACATCTAGTGTTCCCCGCGAGAGCCAATCTAGAACGTTGATGACAACGTGCTGTTCATCGTTACTTGCGATGGTTTCCGACCATCGCATACAGATAGATTCGGCGCAATCCTTGAAGATAGGTAAAAATGCTTTACACTCATTCGGCCCAAATCCGGGAAGCATAACACTTCTTTGTCGTTTGTGGTCTTCGCCTATTGTTGTTGTCATTTCAAGCAAAAACAGGCATGAGAGGAAGAAAAATACCGTCAGCCCAATTGATTCCCTTTCCATGGAGCATTCGCGAAACAGCACGAATGTTTGGTAGCTTTGGATAACTATATGCCGAGGTATTTAGTATCTTCTGCAGAGCCCTCGGGTCGGTGACCAGAAGTCGATCCTCCTGGAGTTTAGTGACATTTGGTCAATGATTGTGAGAACATGAAGAAGCAGCGGACTCACTCCCAACACACTCTTGAAACGAACGACATTGCCGTATTGACTCTGCCAGGCATAGTCTGCTTCGCCAGCTGGACGCTGGTACAACTCAAGTAGGTTGCCTAAACAGTGATCAGGGAGTGCTTGGTGCCAAGACGGAGAGAGACCCTACCAATAATGAATGACGGCGATTTCGGGCCGCGGATCATGGCTAGCGATGGGCGATTGAAGCGCTTGTACAGCGCATAAACAAAAATGAGGCCTGTTAGCCAAACAACTGCAAAAGACGTCATGGAGGAGAGGAATGTTGAATGCAAACATCGCGCAGACGTCGCTTTTAAGGATGGTCTTGGCACAGCATAGAGCTGGTAGTTTCGCTCATGAAAAGCCGATGCGAATTATGGTTATGGTGGCAAATCGGCAGGCGCGAACACTGGAAACAAATGGTGCCTGACAATGCCGGGTTTTTGTGACCAATCGGACAGTGAGCGCCTCGCCTCGCCTCGCCGGCGTCGCCGCAGCCCAGCCCGCTCCCTCCAGCTTAGCGGTTTGCTGCCGACCAAAGCGTATTCTTAGCATAAGGGCTTATTGACCGTTCTTTTCTTGTTACTGTGTCGAGGCATAGTTAGTCCATCATATTGGGAACCTCCGACTCGGATGTGCAGGACCCGAGGTTCATTCGTCCAGCGAGGTCGTAGACCGCGGAGCACCTAGATTTGACAAGATGAAGGAACTGAAGCGGCGTTCTTTACGACACAGCCTACTAAGATTAACGCGGTGGTATTCCTCGCCGATGGTTGTGAGCTCCAGGCTTCTATCCCGGTCCCGTTCGGTGAGAGATCCGTCGGCCAAAGATTTGGGACCAGATATGGAGGGTGGGGATGACGAACCGCGGTCGGCACAGCGTGGGTTGAGTGCGGCATCCCCAGCACCTGTGCTCGTTGTTACGGAGTGAACATGTCGGACGAGGCTGGGTATTGGTGCCACGTTGTGGCGTGAACCGATGCACGTGGTCCGATGCTGCTAGGGCCCTAGCCGAAGTCAAGGTCGATACAATGTGTCAATACCTGGCGTTCAGCGGGGACGTCACCACGACTCGGTGCATTACATAGGAATAGATACACAACGGGAAACTTGACTGTCGAGCAAGAACTCCGCATCTGATCAGGCATCGAGATGCGAGAGCAACATCACATGATCCGCCATTTGCATTACTCAGTTTCAGGATCCCTGCGGGGTTAAAGATGCTAGTTATATGCAGTCGGATACCGCGGCCAAGCTCGGAGGCCATGACAAACACCGGCTCCCGAACGATCTGCTCGGCCATGTCGGCCAACAGCTGGCCTGCTGCCAGTGCTTTGCTTCAGTGATACCATAACCTAGTAAATATCCTACACTGTACAAGCGTCTGGATGACCTGCAGTAAACAGCACAGGTGGGACTCCGAGCCGACACAAAAAATACATGCCATAGTACATCTCACCCCCTGAACCGTTGAGCTTAAGCACATGCGCATCGTTTGGGAAGGGGTATTTTATCAATGTTGAATTAACCCCTCTGAAATGTTGTTCTATATGATAGCGGAGTAACCAACTACAAGAAGCGGTGCATAATACAATCGTTTAGCCACTCTGGACGAATACCTCGCTGGTCGTGTCTCCGATTCCATGAGAATCGGCTCGGAGAATGAAGGGCCTTATGAATGGACATTTGCAGGGGATCGGTCACCGCCGCGTGAATAGTGTGGCGCATTCCAGGGATACATTGATCGTAATCACCTTGGTCACTGCATTTCGGGCAAGACACGGTTTCCAAATCTGTAGCTAAAGCTATGAACCGGCGCGTTCCTGAAGGAGGCGGCTTCTTACTCTATCTCTTTGGATGGTCTGCATGCAAGCTCCTGTAGATCGGCGGACAGTAGTTTCCTGACGCAGTGGCAGAATGTCCACTGCGCCGATCTATGCATAACGTGAGGAACTGTAGTACTCACCAGGTTCAAGCTCGCGCCGCTCACAGCTCTTGATACTGTTCTATAGTTCATCCATATATGCGTAT
>JBBPLT010000599.1:0-16965 GCA_038089955.1 Strobilomyces dryophilus | reverse complement strand
CTTTGCCTCGAGCGCAAACGGGCCCGGACCCGTCGCGATTTTCGAGGGCATTGGGTGCAGCAACGGCAACGGCGAGGAGGGCTGCGATGGGAATGAGGTTGACGAAGCGAGAAAACATGTTGAGCTGTTGAATTTCTGGGGAGCTGAGAATGCGAAGAATGTGTGTTGCAGGACCAGTGGAACTGGTTCCCCTCACTTTTATACAGCAAGACATCCCCAATAGTCCCACTCAAACGCTCCCGACGGCTGAGCGCAGGCGGCGCAGCATGAAACAACTTTTGGAAGAGTACCTGTGTTGTGTCCAAGCGACTAGGCCAACCCACATGGTGCTCCGCAGCTCATTGAGACTCCCTACGGCTTCGTTCGGGGTTCGTATCAACGGATGGTGGCAGGCAAATGTGCGCTCGGTGGATACGAGGGCACTGAAGCTGACGTTTCAAACTTTTCATAGAGACGGCGGAACACACCTTGCCAAATGGTCCAATTGACGTAGGTCAGGTCCGCATCACCGAGCACGAACTGAACACGGGCCCGGGATCCTGGGAGGGACTTGTGCGCTGTCTTTTGCAGAACCAGGCGGAGTTAATGCTGCAAGGCGTCCTCATAGGACCATAACAGCGCGCGCGGACTTGCCTGCTGGCCAAATTTGAAGTGGTCCAATGTACATATCAAGCTGAAACGATGGCAGCGAGCAAAACTGCGAGCAAAACAAACCAATTGGAGTGCGGCTCTCGTGGTGAGTTCTCACGGCACATTGTCGTCCTAACATGACGTGTCACACTTCGGTCTCATTGCTCGTTCTCAACATGCCATGTAAAGCCCTCGTCCTCTCGATTTCCGTTCAGGCCATATTGCTTATACATATGGTATTTCATGTTCTGATTGCACCCCACCAACATTGTGAAGCTAGTGAAGCATTTTATCCCGCTATCATGCATACTCACTGAAAAACCTTTACTAGTACATCGGGCAACTCCGTGGCTTATTCGCACTGTTTGCCGATGGCTGGCTCGCTGCGTTATCCAATGTGAGCATGAAGGAACGCTAATCTATGGTGATAACCATGATCCGCGACGTTTTTTTGACCACCCAATTGCTAGAGCGTGTAGTGATGGAGTGACTGCCCACAGACTGTCCTCTAACGTCACGGTACTCGCGAGGCGTGACTTGTTTCCACAAGTGCGTTCCGAGGGTGCTTCTCTCAAATGGTCTCTTTCGCTCTACCTGCTGGATGCACACCCGCTTCCAAGCTGCGTCGGGGTCATCTGGCGCTAGACATGATGTAACTGTCGACCGCGGGAGGGGTGCGACGTGCGAAGGACGAAGGACGACATCCGGATGGTCCTAGGCTACGCGTGGATCGCGTTCGTCCTCGCCATCTCGTGTTCGCGACGAACGCGCGACACGTGAAGACGACGTGGATGGAGCTGCGCGATGCCTCCAGAGGCCCGGAGCGGGGGACGTTGACGTTCGAGGAGACGAATCGCTGGATTGACGCGTTGGTGTTGACCTAGTACGTCCCTCTGCGTCGCCACGTCGACGCGCGGCGCTGAATCCCTCCGCTGTAGTCACTACACCATGTACTGGTTCGTGCAAGCCTTGCTGGTGCGTTCTCGAGCGCTTGCCCCCGTGGATCAGAGTTTTTCACCTCGCGCGACAGCTTCTGTCGATGCTTCGTCCTGGGAGATCCACCAAGCGACTCGACGCCCCCGCGCACCGTCTTGGCATCCATGTTCGATATGTGTTCCGTTCGAGGTTTCGTCCCCCGGGCGTTCCGCTCGGAGTCAGGACACGCCTTGCGCTGAAGAGCGCGTAGACGAGGGCTAGCACGAGTCAGAGACCGACGTACGCGACTCGAACGTCGACCCCGGCGATCCTGGTCGCGCCACTCGCGACCGCGAAGAAAAGCGTCGATGCGCCTGTGTACGCGAGGGGTCAGCCTCAAAGAAGAGGGGGTACCGAGGACGAGGGCAGCCTCAAGAAGCCTGAGACCGCGCCAGGGACGACGATCGTCGAAGTAATCGTGCGTCATCTTTCTTGGCGTCGTGCCATGCGGGCTCGTCTGTTCCTGCAAGCCAGTTTCAGGCGAGCCTTGCATTCCTTCGAGTTTTTGTCGCGTCGAGCGCGCTGCTGACGGAGCGAACGTGGGGACCCAGCGTGCTACGCTCTCGTGGGATCCTCGTGCGGAGAGATGAGCGGGCCGTGTCAGAGTCGATGCCGCACGGACGGTGGTGCTAGCATCGTGGATACCCTCTTCACGAGCCTCTTCGTGCGTTCTTCGCCTGTCATCGACGTAGATAGGCGAGACCTTCTTGTATATCCTTTCTCCTGCTCGTCTCGTGACATCTTATCCTATGCGCCCTCCCAGGTTGGAACCTCGACACACACACACACCTTTGGACGACGCTGAGAGACGAAGTGTTCGAACTGTGTCAGACACTGAGCTGCATCACAGATCACATGGGATACGTGGGTTCGGACGCGGACAGTGGGTGGATCGTGGGTTTCTGCCGACCATCGGACGGGCCCGTCTGACGAGCAATCTGATCCTGCTAGGCCCGTAGCCTAGGAATCATGGATATTGAATAAATTCGATCACCATGCATGACAGTGTCCAGCCATATCTGTTAATCTGATCCTGATCACCCGTGTGCTCCACCGCGAGATCCGGTACCTTATCACGCCGATGCCGGGAACTTTGTTCCCCGGTCTCGTTCGTCACCAAAGAGCTGAACGAGATCAGAAGATGTTGGTGTGCTAGCACGAGGTCACGTTGGACATTGGTCGGAGAACGTTGCCCCAGCGGACAAATGGATGATGAAAAACGTCCAATCATGGACGGGGGCGCAAATTAGAAACGTTCTTGCCAGACAACACAACAATTTACACGTTCATACGAAATCCGGAGATTGATTACGAATACAGGATGTGTCTACGAAGAAGCCTACATACATGGCTGCCATGCGGCGAGCTCCAAGCTGCGTCAGCGCGCACGCCCTCGACCGATTATCAGGCACTAGAGGAACAGGATAGTCGGACAAAGAACAAAGACCAAACCGCCCGATCAATGCGAAGCGGGGAAACGGAGGCGGGGCTAAAGCGGTGGCGTCGTAGGAACAGAGGGACAGACCGGGAGGAAGCAGACGGATTTTCGAGAGGAGTAGCAAGAGGGCTGGCCGGAAGAGAGCCCGAAAGAGAACCAGCCGGAGCGAAGGGCATAGCAAGGGCAGGAGATCCAGAACCACCCGGGGGCCAGAGCTGGAACCAGAGGTAGAGCCGTCCAATATGAAGCTAGCGACGAGGAGGGTAGGGAAAGCATAGTTGAACCTGGGACTGTAGACCTATCAGAACAACGATGTAGGTGAAACGCGACCAGCAGCGGAGGGTCAAGACAACAGGATCTCTCGAGCACTCTCATTAAACGTTTGTGCACGCGTTTGCGATCCGCCTTTGCTCAACGACCTTACCACGTCCCTGTCGTTGATCACCCCACCAAGTCTACATGGACATTTTTCAACCCCACGCTCGTGCTAGAATTTACGAGTCATGACTGAGGTATGTCTGCATTTTCTACACGTCGTTTATTCTAACTTGCTGTACCATAACTCCACGCTCTATTCTGTCAGACAGTGCACTGTGAAGGTCCGTCTTGCTCCCTCTTCACATCCAACCACCCGCACGACAGACATGGCTGAGCTATATGGTTCAGGCCATCGAGAAGGCGGTTGCTGCTCAGTGCATGACGAGGTACTGTCGCCAACTTTATGATGATATTTATCGACGAGTGCCCTGTCCTTCCTGATTCATGCCATACAATACTGATGATGTATTGACCACAGGACTTATCCGAGACAGTGTCTGGGTCGCCTTCACAATGGGTGATTCCCTCCACTGCTACGTGCTCCATGGATCACACCTTTGCGGGCCTTTCTCCAGGCTTCATCTTGTCCTTTCTGGGTTGACCACAGTCAATGGTCATCGGTCATGCTAAAGCTTGATTTGGGTCCTGGTCACCTCACTCATTGTGGTAGACACAGTACATCACACTTTTGTTCAGATTGCCTATGCTCTTCACCCACATCCCATCCCAATGATGCTCCCCACACTGCCTTCATTGTTCAAATGGCTCTTTTTGGAATCCTCCCTGTTAACTTCATAGTTTGTTTGCACCATCAGCCTGTGGTTGTCTGTTGTCAATGATGTTCCTGTCTGATCAGGTGATGAGCAAAGTGAGTGATCCAGTGGGACAGGGTTGAAGGTGAAATTAATCTGTAAGGTGTCCATGCCACATTGTGCTGGATTCGTGATTCATTGAGCACCACAGTGCCACCTCTCCCTGGGCTTTATTGTGGGTGGCCATGTGATAATGGCCTATGCATTCTCTGTAAGCAGGTGAGGTGGATATTCAAAGATATGTCTTGGAATTTTAAAGATGTGCTTGTTGTATTCTATTTAACTGCCATGTCCAACTGGTGGATGTCAAGTGTAGTAGCATCAAGCATTGAAGCATTGAAGCATTGAAGCATTGGATTGGCTGGATGGCTCTGCCACTTATGGAATTGCTGTAGCTACAACCCCAACATTGAGTAGCTTGCCATATCTTGGCTCTGGTACCTTGTGATAGAGCCATCTGCTTTTGGACAAGAGTTGTGAGAGTATCTTTTGTGTATTGTGTGTGTGTCCTGTATCATTGGCAATTGCTGCTCTCTGATGATGCTACCTTGGGGCCTCAGCTGGGGAAGTTATGGATGGTCATGCTGTAGCCCTCTTCACTATTTGAGTCAGTCATACAGTCAATCATCATGCAAAACTTATCATATTGTTGGACTGCAGCACCATACATTTCAGGATTCCATGACTTCCTTCAAAGCTTGTACTGCACTTCATGATGGGCACTTGACAGTGGAACAGACTGGGGGGTGATCAGCTACTTGCTGCATATGGGTGTGATGAATTTGTAATAAGCTGTGTTCATGCAAAAGCATGTTGGTTGACTTCTTTCATTTCTGTTGATCATGGCAGGGTTTGTGATTGTCTTATCTATGCAGCATTGTTTCACATGCAGTGGAGTGACTATGTGTTAATGTTTGGGGTTCTGTCTTTTTCCAATTGTTGTATCTTTCTTCCACCCCACATCCAACCACTTGAACACCAGAGATAGCTGAGTTGTATGCTCCAGCCCATTAAGAATGCAATCACCATTCAATGCCACCATTGGATGATGATATATTGTCAATGACTTTAAGTGAAGATTTATCCTGTGAAAGCAAGCACTGCACATTTTCTGATTGCCATCATAAATTACTGATGATGTATTGTTGACCCAGGACTTATCCCTGATGATGTTCGGACCTCCTCAATGACAGGTAGCTGTTTCCTCTACTACTTGTGCTACGTGCTCCATGGGCTCCTTGTCATTATCCATGTTGGTCTTGCCTGGATGCTTTTCACCTACCCTGAACACCATTTTGTGGTCTCAATCAATAACACCATGGCTTCCACACTTTTGAAAGCCTTTCTCCAAGCTTTCTACACAGTATGGCTTTCTGGCTTGCTTGTCAATTCCTGCATAATGTTACAATCACCCCCGAAAAGAGCAGGCTTTCTTTCGACAGGAGTTCACCCAGTTCCTCGAAGATCGTCCCTTTAGATGTCCCAGTATATGCTGCCTATTTATTTCTTCCTCTGCAGTCCGCAGTTACCTCGTTGCCATGTACTAACACCATGTTCCGTTTTCCCTTTAACTTCACCTGGAATCTGTTGCCCTTCCGCATTCCGTTCCCCTTTTGTTTCTGACTCGATCCACAGTAGTCTGACTCCTTCCGCATGGACATCCGTTTACTCCTCTAGGATAACTCTCCTTTTGGCCTTCGTAGTTCCCATCTCCATCCAGAACATATAAATACCTGACGCCCTGTACTTGTAGCCCTAAGCTAGTTCTACGCAATCCACACTTGTTCCTAGCCACCGCTTGACTTAGCTTGAGCCAACGTGAGATCCTCTATAAGTCTTTGTTCCACTTGGAAGGAACACTGCTAGGTTCTAATGCATCAGTGTAACAAAAGAACTAGCTTATTTTACTCCCCTCCACGTAGGAGAAGAGAGACGCTTGGATAGCAACCATTCCTGCAAAGTACAGAGCTGACTCCTTTGACGACAAACCTCAACCCTCCGGGCTCTTCTCCCTCCCCCCAGAATTACCACCCGATTCACCCAGAAGAATCGCTGGATCTTCCTGAAACATGCAAATCCCATTCTCTCCCCTTCCATGCACTCACGTCAGAGCCACCCACTTTCCAGGAACCTTATGAGAACTGTCACCACCGCCACGGACCCCTTCACCAGAAGAGAGGAGATTGCTTGAAGAAGGACCAGTCTCTCCACCACCTCTTACTATAGAAGCCATAGCCGAAGCCCTAGGACCGCCCCCTACTGAAAGTATCGAGGAAATTGCCAAACAACCTTGGTTTCATACCCCACCAAGATCCCCTGACACCACATCAATGGCAGACCGAGATGAAGCACGAACTGCTAGAGAAATGAAGGCCAGACTCCCAGATGGGTTTTCCAGAGAACCGCAAGATGCTTGCTGGTGGAGCAACGCCATGAAGGCGTACTTCCTGATTAACCAGAACGTCCATACCCCCAAACAACAATGGCTGATCTTCCTTAACATAATGAATAAAGGACAAGGAAGATTTTATGCAGAACTGCTTCTGGAAAAACTCCTCAACCCTACCATCAAAGAAGAAAAGAAGCCTATGCTAGAAATGATTATCCAGGACTTCTTAAAGACCTTTACCCCCCATGATAAACATGCCGCTGCCAGAGGAAAACTTGCCCGCCTCTCCCAGAACCTCCGAGACAAAGAAAACAGTTTCTCGGACTACATAACCAAATTCCAACTCTATGTGGTGAAATCTAAGATCACCGACCCCGTGACCCTTATCGATCATTTCAATGAAGGACTCGATCCCGAAATCACCGGCATGATCATATCCATGGAAAACCTGCCTACCACCATAGAAGGATGGATTGAGAAGGCTAGCCAATTCCACATGCAGAAAACTCAGCTAGAATGGTATAAGAAAGGAAGAACCGTAGGACATCTCCTTCCCCAAGGCAATCAATGAGACCCCAATGCCATGGACGTGGATACCATTAGACTTTCCCCTGTGGAAAAAGCTCGATATCTCCGTGAGAATCTCTGCTTCATCTGCCATAAGAAAGGTTGCTCTATACAAAACCATCCCTGACAGCTGAGGAAGGAATGGCAGAAGAAACTGTCCTCCTGAAATCTCCCGGTAACCCTCAAAACCATAAAAAGGAAAGAAACTATGGAAGTAGCAGACTATATCACTTCTATGGGAAAAAAGAAGGGGATATCCCAACAAGATGTCTTGAAGGTACTCAAAGCCTGCTATGAAGAAGATGAAGGGCTCTTGGCAGATGAAGAGGTACCTAATAACGAAACCCTGGAAATCCGCATAGCAGAAACTACTGAGGTAGAGGGTTTTTAAGAGGGGGATGTGAGTTGATGTCATCTCCCCCTATTGCCACTATTGCTCCTGTACTAGTATCCAATAATAAGGCTGCATCAATGAGAATCCCCATCTCCTTCTATGCCTTCCCTGGAGCACAAATCGTCGACACCAACACCCTAATAGACTGTGGAGCCTTGGGCAATCTCATCAACCGAGCATTGGTCGAACGACATCAGCTTAAAAAAGAACAACTTGCGAAACTGGTTGTTGCCCAAAATGTGGACAGAACTATTAACAAAGGAGGGCTAACCCAGCACAAGGTTCGCCTCACCATACAAATTGGAGAACACGAAGAAATGCAAGACTTCACAGTTCTTGACTGTGGGAAAGAAAACATGATCCTAGGTCTTCCCTGGCTCCAGGAAAGTAACCTCTCTATAGATTGGGCATCGGGAACTGTAACACTCCCAGATAAACTCCATGTCCTCCGACACGACCATCCAGAAGCTCTTAGGCAACGATATCTTCTTCACTATCTGGAAACCTCCCCAAATTCCAAGATAGAGCGGCTCTGGGCAAAATGATTGCGACTTACCACTACCGAGAAAGAGGATCTACAAATTAAAAAGACCACCATCTCCACAGAAATAGCCATGGCAAATCACAAAAACGACACTTCTCTACTGGACCAGTACTGTTATGGTCGCTGCCCCATGTTCAGCATCTACAACGGACTTAATGACTTTTCTTTTCTTTCTTATCTTATCCTTCCTCTTATCTAATCTCCTTATCTTATCATCCAGGATCAATGGCCTCAGCCTTGCCCTCTGATCTCTGCACCATCGTCACTTGTTTCACCTTCATCATTCACCCATGCTCGACGTACCCTTGACACAGCCCAGTGCTGTGCATGCTTCCCTTCCATTCTCCCACCGCCGCACAGCTGTGGTATGCTTCCCTTCTCTTCTTTCATCTCCATAACACATGTTTCACCCTTGATATACATTTCAGCCACACCCCTATGCCCAGGGCATAGGATATGGACTCTTATAGACGAGACATATTATGTAAACCTATGTACTCCATGAATATATAAACCCAGCGGACGACGACTGGCATCCCCAGTCTAGTTCACTTGGGTATCCTCCTCTCTAAGGCCCCAGCCTAGACGCCAACTCTCTTCCCTCCAAAAGAGCCTTGGTTGACAAGTGGTAACTCGAGGACTTCAGGTCTTAGGGTTGTATCAAGTACAAAGACTTCTCCAAAGTATTCGGAGAGCCAAAAGCCAGAGACCTTCCCCCACATAGACCCTTTGACCACTCCATCAATCTGGGAAAAGACTTTGTCCCAAAAGTCACAAAGATCTACTCCCTAAATCCAAAAGAGCATGCAGCGTGCAAAGAGTTCATCAACGAACATCTAAAGAGTGGAAAGATAGTGCCATCCAAGTTCCCTCAAGCTTCTCCTTTCTTTTTTGTACCCAAAAAGGATAGGGGCTTACATCCTTGTCAAGACTATCACTATCTCAACTTCTACACCATTAAAAATACATATCCACTCCCCCTCATCTCTGAACTCATCGACAAATTGAAAGGGTTTAAACTCTTCACCAAGTTCGACGTGCGATGGGGGTATAACAACATTCACATCAAGCCCTCCAACTAATGGAAGGCCGCATTCATCACTCCTGATGGGTTGTATGAACCGATGGTCATGTTCTTTGGAATGTGTAATTCACCATCCACCTTCCAAGCCTTTATGAACTATATTTTCAAAGATTATATCACCGAAGGATGGCTTATCATCTACATGGATGACCTTCTCGTTCACTCAGCTGATGATCTTTCCCTCCATCGAGCGCATGTACATAAAGTCCTTCAACGATTGGAGGAACATGGGCTCTTCTTGAAACTCTCCAAATGTCAGTTCGAACAACGAAAAGTAGACTTCCTTGGCATGATCGTCTCTGCTGACACCATCTCTATGGACCCCATCAAACTGAAGGCCATCAACGAGTGGAAAACTCCCACCTCCATCAAACAAGTCTGATCCTTCATTGGATTTTGTAATTTTTATCGCAGATTCATCCCCAATTTCTCTCACATTGCGTGACCCCTTCACGCCTTGACCCACAAAGGAAAAGTCTGGGCATGGACCCCAGACTGTGAACAAGCCTTTCGTACCCTCCAAACTGCATTCCTTTCCAAACCAGTCCCCGCCATGCTGGATATCTCCCATCCCTTTTCTATCATGACTGACGCCTCTCTCACTGCTGCAGGGGGCATTCTGATGCAGGCCAATAACAACAGTGATCTGCACCCCTGCACTTATTATTCGGAAACCTTTGGGCCAGCAGAACTCAACTATGACATCTACGATCGGGAACTGCTGGCTGTCATCAAGGCCCTGGAACAGTGGTGCCATTATCTCCAAGGCACTCCTCATCATACTACAGTCTTCACTGATCACAAAAACTTGACATATTTTAAGCAACCCCACAAGCTGAACCGCCATCAAGCCCGCTGGGCAATGTTTTTGGAAGACTTTGACCTTCTTTTTGTTCATGTCCCTGGCTCTAAACTTGCCCCTGCCAATGCCCTTTCTTGAAAGGACAATGTCAACACCTTGGAGGACAACGCTGCCGTCACCCTCCTTCCTGACTTCATCTTTGCTCAGGCACTCGACCTCTGCATCCAACAACACACACATCACGGAGAACACCGCCCTTGACCCCACTGCATGCCACCTGGTCAAAGAGTTGCAATCTGGTTTTCTCCCTCTCCCCCGCTCCACCCTCCATGATTGGTATTTTGACAGCACCAACCTTTACTTTAAGGGCCATCTCTATATTCCCCCTGCACCTCACCAAGACCTCGTTCGTTCCATCCATACCTCCCCTGTGGGTGGCCATGGCAGCATCTTTCGCACTCTCCACCTTCTTGAAAAGGACTTTTGGTGGCCGGGTATGTCTACATTTGTCCATTGCTTCATAGCCAGGTGCGCCACCTGCCAGGTGGCCAAGATCAACACTTACCCCACCATCCCTCCTCTCTCCCCTCTCGACTCCACCACCACCTGCCCTTTTCAGCAGCTCTCTATCGATCTCATCACCAGCCTCCCGCTGTCTGCCGGCTTCGATTCTGTCATGGTCGTGGTCAACCATGTGCTTACTAAGGGGGTAATCTTTACTCCTTGTCACAAAAACCTGGATGCTGCCAGCCTAGCCGATCTTTTCTTTCGCCATGTCTTCCCCCATGTTGGCCTACACGACCGCCTAATCTGATCGTATATCATGGGTAGACACCGCAGGACCAATGACTCGAACACCCTCTGATCGAGGAGTGTGCCATGCATTGTTGGGCTAGCAGACCAATCAAATATAGTTGGGATGCATCTTTGTTCCAGACACACCCGTAGTATCCAAGTAAAAGCCAATTACAAAGAACTTCAAGGAGCCAAAAAGCTTGTTCTTCGGACATGTATCTTGGTTTCGGTAACTAACTGAGTCGGATAGTGCAGAATATAGGAGGACCTACATGAGAATCGCTGCGGCAAGGATATTCATCGCCTAGAGAAATCTATGATGCAAGGGGCGCCAGGACAGACTACTGACTCACCTGGCAGTAACCCACTTCAGGGTTCTTGATGGAGTAAGCCCGCAAGATGCGACGAAGCACGTTGATACCCTCTTCTGACTGATACCTGGCATATTCAGGGAGGCTGTGGTGTAGATCCTTCTCGATCTCCTCGAAGCTCGCACTGTGCTTTCCTTCGACATCCTGAACAAGTTGTTCATACAGTCCTGGATGTGTATACTGGAGGTACAATGAACCAGACAGTGTTTCCCAGATCTCGCCACGAAGCCGATTAGGCAAACCGACCTGCACGAGACGTTGTAAAACAGCAATCCTTACTGGGAGGATAGCAAGTGTGGGTCTGTGGGCACGATATGCTTGACCCAAAGGGGGTCCGAGATTGTTTGCTGACGTCCTAGAGGCTCTGGGATGGACCGAAGGCGTGGGAAAGCGGAGTTCGAAAGTCCGAAGGTGCGGACTCAGTCGAGAAGGTCTGGGGAGCGTTAAGGATGAAGGGAGGATAGTCTGTAGGTGATCTAGAGGGTTTTCGGGCGGTCTGACAGGTGGTAGAAGCGCAGGTAAAAGGTAGATACATGTGTAAATACATGAAAAGGCCTTAAGTAGTTGTCGGCGCTGTTAGGTACATAGAGGACATTTGATCGGACCGTGGGAAAAAGCATCGGCCCATCGGACTATTAGACCGAGAGCGTCGGTCTTCTAGAGGCTGGACCAAAGGTAGTCCAGACTGCAGGAAAAAGCATCGGTCCACTGATTTCTGTGTCATGGAAGGCTCGGGGCTGGTCTGGTGGTCGTCAGGCAAAGCCTGGAAGGCAGGGGAATGGGTGGATATCACTGTAGAGCGCTCTGGAGCTCTACAACGTGTGCATTGGGGATATCTCAACAGAGTCAAGTTCTGACCATGGGCTGGGCGAAGTGTCATAATCAACATGAATCCAGAGCAAAGTGCTTACTCCGCAAGTAAGTGGTCCAGAGCTTGAGCTTCAATGCTTCTTGCAATCTAGGCCTGCTCAGGGGGAAGAACGACATGTGTATGAGGAAGCTCACTTCTTTGGATCACCCGGGAACCTGAACTTCAAGCCTAGGCCCCCGTGGTACTCAGTTTCTGAGGGTGGAGAGCCTTCCCTAGCCTCTGCGATCAAGCTGCCGTCCTCTCGTTCATTATCTACTGTCGATGATGTGGCTGATACAAGAACTTCGGAATAACATGTCTTTACCAAGCCTTTGACGACTTTCATTTGACCGCATTGGAGCTCCGCTTTCAATGCCTCATGCAAGAGACCGCAGAAAGTATCTGCAGTCTGTTGCAGAGAAGTCAATTGGACGATCTAAGAAGAGATGTCAGCATGTCGCGTGAATGGCCACAATGACAACTCACTATCTTCATGCCATGCCACGTTGATAAACTGAGTGCGTATACACCAGCACGCGCACTGAGTCTCTCTACACGTCGTACGGTCAACAGAGGTAGGGTGAACCAGACTGACTTGCAGTCCAGAGAGGAGAAAGCCAGATAAGGTGGGACGAGATGCAGCTTTCCTGCCTGGAGAGCAACGCTCATTTATTTACTCCTGAGACACGATGACAAACGACAATACTCACGTACAAATCCTCAATGCCGTGTTCCCCAAAGCTGAGCACTGCATTGATGTCCATCTTCTCAACTTCTGGAGTGCTGTGCTTGCCATCATCATTGGGGGGCGGTGTGCTCGACACTTCAGGTATGGAGAAGAATAGATTGAGCAGCTGCTCCTTTGAAGGTTCCTTGAAGTTCTGCAGCTGGGTTGATATCATGGACATGATGTGTATGTTTAAATGTAGTCTGTGCGCTCTTCCTCCCAGAGAAGTTATTTAAACGTTGAGACGTTTCGAACCACCAGTGAGCTGAAAGCCACTTTTTACGAATTGCAATGTGGATCAAGAATGTTGGTGATGTTCAGGAGGTGATGTTGGTCAAGGGGCAACCAATTCCAGGTGCAGCGCGCTTCCAAACTCAGTTGCTTATTACTCAATCGACTCACGTGTCTCAAGCGCAAATGAACCAAATAATGATGTTGAGGGCGAGCTTCTCCCTCCATGCCTGACGAATGTCCCAGTGTTTCATTCGGCCGAACCACTTCAGGAAAGGAGAAGGTATCCACCACGTTAGAAGCCAACATAGTAGGACCCATCAGCGACATGCCGACATCTCCTTGATGACCTTGGTGGTCTCATTCTCCATGATCTCGCCTGCAAGTGCCTCTTTTGCAGCAAACTCCTTGTCGGCATTCTGGAACATATTCCTTGATGGCGCGTACGATTCGGAGCCATAATTAGACACAGTTTCCTCACGATTGGACGTCAGTCGACTCTGGTTGTCGAAGTCGTTAGGACGGAGCGATTTGCGATCTTCATATTCATCATTGTAGAAATCGCTGCGTTGGAATGGCAAAGTGTTAGCCACGAGTGGGACATGGGCCTGGGAAGACACCTGGTTGTATGGATCTGTGTAATGGTCTGGAGGAACCCCCGGAGACACATAGGGTGCATATGGATCCCCTATTGAGCGAACATCAATACCGGCTTCAGCTTCCGCATTGCAGATACGATTTCATTTCCGTTCCTCGACGTCGAGAGCGTGGATACGGTCCTCGAGGGAATGGAATGCAGCTTGAGACAACAAGACCTAGGTGAAGTAAATGGTGAGAATCCTGGTGATCCATGACATGGGCAGAAAGTTACCTTGTATTGCCCGAGGGCTATACTGGTCTCCTACAGGCCCAAAGCACTTCTTGTCCTCTAGACTTTCTCCTTTGCTGAACCATCTGCGATGCCCAATTGTGCCATAGGCTCCCAGTAGCGAGTGCAAAACTCGTCTGGGATCAGCCCCACCTCGAAAACGTTCATGTTCCTGTTGGAACCCTTGGTCAGGCCAAGGCTCCGAATCTGACCCTTTACACTCCGCCCCTCCCACTGATTGGGTAGCTGGGAGTCGTTTGGATTCACACAGAAGACGAACCGGCACTACGTTTCCGATAACATGTCAAAGACATATCCAGGGTGGCTCTGAACTCGCCAGCAATGCACGGCGCCAGCCCCGAGGAAGGATGTCTTCCTCTTCGCGCTCTTGTTCTTCAATGGGGGCATCCTTGCAGACAGGTGCCATCCGCTTAATCGTGCCTTTCCGACGTGTGGAGGGGGCACACATTGGCTTAACGGGCTGCTGTGCAGAGACAATAGTGTCCTTGTTCCTTGGATGTGCTTGAGTTGTAATGGCATTCCCAGAGAACAGCCCCTTGACGAAAGGATTGATTGATCTGATGCCTTCTGCGCTGTCTGCTGCATCGGTGGCGGAGCCATGCAGAAGTAGTGAGATGAAGTCGGTGTTCAGTGAGTCCAGGTTATGACTGAGGAACCCCTCGACAGAGTATGTTACGGGGCCATTGAAGTTGTTGACAGTGAACGTAGGGAATCCGGAGCGATCGATTGCCCCAACCTTAAAAGATGAGTGATTCCCCCAACGTTTACCAAATGCTTCTACCTTGGTGTGGTCCGTCTTCTTGTGTGATTGACGAGCCTGGTCATCCATGATATGGATGAGGCCACCTGGCTTGTTTTGGAGGAGACGAACACATTCGGCATTGTCGAAGTAGGGAACAGAAGGGATGAAATGGGATATATTCTCTGTCTGGTATTTGTCGACGTGAGACTCGAAGAGTCGCTTCTGGATAAAGTTCTGCAGACGCTCATTGGCGATGTTGACGCAGAAGGTCAAGGGAATTGGGACGACTCATCATGCTCTGAGAACCAGGAAGGTCGAAGAGACCGATGAATGTACCGAAGTCGTTTCGGCAGAGACATTGGTTGATGTATTCGTTGAGCCATGCGAAGAGGAGGGAATAAAGCATTTTAGCGAGGTCATCATGGTTGTTGGAAGTGCCATCTGGGTCGAGGAATACAGTGCAGGGTTCCTTCTTGACGAGCTTGGTCTTGTAAGAGAGGGTATTCTCAAGTGCGGGCGGCTGGACGCCAAGGAACTTGGCGACGATATTGAGGACATCGACGTTCCGAACAATGCCTGTGTCCATGTTGTGACCACGGTCGATGGTGAACTCGATGTTTCCCAGGTGGAGGATGGCAGCAATGAGTTGGCACGTTTGAGCGACGTGTCGCTTGGACAAGCCAATGGACTTGAGAGCCATCTTGAGCTGTTCGAAATGATTGGCGTCGTCGTCATGAACACCATTGGTGCGAGTGCCAGTGCCAGCATGCTGGCCGAGATAACGGTACTGGGTCTTGTCGGTGAGGTGAAGATGCTGGCACTCATCTTGCGATGCGCCCGCCATGAGATAGTAGTCAAAAGCAGCCTTTGTCGGTGAACTGTAGCTCCATATATTTCCCAAAGCGAGATGCATTGGGATTGAAGAGGGTGCAAGCGTTACCGAAGGACTCAATGATGAACTCTGCTGTGGGCACCTGGCTCGCAAGCTTGGAGCCCTTCTTTCTCGGATTGGAAACAGAGAGTTCGAGGGGCATCTTTATGGCGAGACAACGACTCTCGGACTTTCCACTGCCAGTTTCACCACTGGAAAAAAAGTCCAGTGTTTGGAAAACTAGACCGGGAACTGGAAAAAAGATCATACCTCATGACGATGGACTGGTCCGGGGCTGTACGCCTCATGTGATAGTAGGCATTGTTCGCGAGCTGGAAGACATGAGGGGAGGGGTGTTTTGTTCTCTGCCATGTCCCAATACTCTGCAGCGTGTTTTTGAAAGATGGAGTTGGCATTCAATGGTTCAAACTTGTGGGAATTGACAGTGGTGGGGGTGGAAGAACCGACACAGGTTTCTCCACGACGAGTGGTCATGCTCGAGGCATGGGGGGTGTAAATGCAATCGTATTGGATGATTTGCATGAATGAGAGGTCCTCTGCTTCTGTGAGACTGGAGAAGAAGACACTAATACGATCCTGACGGTATAAACCTCAAAGCTGGGAAGGGGTGAGATTAGGAACACTGGAGATGTCGAGGCTGAGTACGAGGGGGATGGTGTATCTGGAGGTGGTACTAGGGCCTGCAGCAAACAGGTTGGTGGTCAGTGGGGGCATGAACTTCTTGGTCGAAGGCCGAATATATGTAAGGGACCTGAACCAATGAAATCTTTGCAGATCATCTCCTCGAACTTCTTGAGGGTCATGGGGTTGACGTTGAGATGAATAAACAGTGACCCAAAGATCCCCGAGTGGTTTGGGAATGGGTTTTGAGTTGCCGGAGGAGGACGAACACAGCGAAAAGTGACGGAAGAATGAAGTTCTGTCCTGTGGAGCGTGTAGGCAATGAAATGTGGGAGCTTGACCATGACTGCGGAGTTCAACGAGGAAGGGGTACTTCAGACACGCGAACAGGTGAGTTATGAATCAAGCACATAGTTTCGAGGTCTGCTTGCGGCCATGGATCTTGCCTAGAGGACGTGGGCTGAGCAGACAGGGGTTTAACTGATGGCTGGGAGGGATAAGAAACTGAGAAAAAATGGGAAGTTATGGCAGCATATCCTGAGCGAACGATGGACCAGGACATGTTCGAATAGGTATTGTCACAAATGACCTTTGATGCAAGGATGGAAGCGGATATATAGATGGTGACTTGAGGATCCCCCGATCGGTCAGGAAACAGGCATCGAGTCGCTGGAGGAGGACAAGTGTGGCGAAGGTCATCGAAGAATGGCGTTTCTGATACAACCCTAAACCTTCAAGGTCTTAGGCTACCCCTTATGTGAACGTCAACCAACACCAGGGAGTCTTGAGGAGAGGGGGTGGTGTTGGAATCAAGGCTGGGCAGGCTTAGGGAGGTCCAAACCCAAGTGAACTTGACTGGAGGACGTCCAGTGCAAGCCCCTTGGCTTATATACA
>JBBPLT010000598.1:0-16974 GCA_038089955.1 Strobilomyces dryophilus | reverse complement strand
AATCCGGCGCAGCCTGCTGCGGTTGCGGTGTTCCATGTGGAAGGCCGTAGGGTTGCTAGGCGTCCTTCCTGGATATCTTGGATGCTTTGCGTGCCAAGCGTGGCGGGACGGGAACGGAGGAGGTAGGGGTCTCCATAGGGTCATTGTCAAGGAAGGAGAGGTCGGGGACAAGGGTCGGGGAGTCGGGGACGGGAGGAAAAGAAAGGATGGGGCCGTCTTCTCGTGTAACTGTAACACTCCTTTGCAGTCATGGTGGTATGTTGTCACTAGTTTTACTATTCATAGTACTCACTATTCCTACCAGAGGCACGTTTGACTCCGAAAGCACCGTGCATCCCAAAAGCCAGTGCATCAGGCCATCAAGGTTGCTCTGAAGGTGTGCTCCCTGCTTATAGTTCTGAAAGTCGTACTCATTTACAAGCATAGTTTCTGGGATGCAAGTGGTGGCTATCCCTGCTTCTCAAATTGGCTGGCTCTGCACTTGCTGGTGCTGCAGCTGGGCTGGCTCTACCAGCTATAGTTCTATTGTCAGTTGTTATCAGGGATTTACTGTGTTTGCCACTTCAGGTCCCCACTCAGTGACCCACTGACCCTCCCACTGAGTGGGGCAATTACTCATTTGTAAGAACATATGCAGAATCTGTACTTGGATATCAATATCCCAATTTTCTTGGTATTTATTATTAACCTGTTTGGTTACATAGCCATAGCACGTTCCGTCACATAGGCAACCCATCTTATCAAATATGCATTTACCCATATTAAACAAAAATTAGTGAACATCATCGCTGTGATAGTCAAGACAATGCTTGGTATCTATCCGGGATATTACATTAATAATACTCTTCCACACATCTCTTCCATTTAAGGCATAAATATCTAAAATTGGTAACATCAATATTTAGAGCTGCATATTAGATTTCTTTATTCTGTATAGGCGATGAGAATGTCGCACGAACACATCCCCAAACACTGATTCCATTTGTTTAACACTATTTACCTCCCATGTCTGACGAGCATATTCGACCGTGTCCCAGGTGTCTATGCGTGGTGCTGGCCTCCGATAATGCTGTGTACGTCGTTATCATACTGTCATATCCATTACCTAACGTGCCGTGCACGCAGCGAAGTGTCGCGTAGCGGTTCAACCGGACCAGCATAAGGCCGACTTCGGCGTCGCATTCCTGTGTGACTCGGTAGTTCTAACGTGTTGAGAAGTCCGGTGTTGTATTGATTGTTTAAATTTCCCGAGATGCGGTCGTCGAAACTATATGTGAGGTCACATGGGAGGACGGCAAGTCGTCGGCGAGCATCCAGGCCAAGATTGCTCAGCTCCAGGGATGGATCGAGGCGATGCACGATGTCACGCCCGACGACGGCACTTACTTCAACGAGGTGCGTCCGGCGCGTCTGGCCCGGAGTCATGTGTGTTTACCTGCCTCATTAGACAGGCATCCTTGTTCGAGATTGACTGGCAAGAGGCGTTTTTCGGATCTCACTATTCGACTCTGAAAGGCATCAAAGACAAGTATGATCCACACAGGCTTTTCGTCGTTGCCGAGGGCGTCGGGTCTGAGGAGTGGAACACAAATCTGACGTCGATATTGATTCGCTCTTTACTTCAACTTGAAGTTGTTCCTCATGATCAATCGACGACAGTGACTCTTCAGCTGGAAGTTTGTGGATTTAGATGTACTCACAAGTTAATCTGAGCATGAAACGAGCGTTTGAGTTGACATATGAGCATCTATGGTCTCGCTTCGGCCTGAACGATCGATATTATGTAAGGCGATAGGCAGTGACTGAGTACGATGCGATGTTCATGACGCGACCCTTTACCACGACTACTTACCTTCTTTCATCGAAGTCGACCCACACATGCGCGCCTACTACTTTGATAACGTTGAGGGCGATCAACGCCTCGCTCACGACTCGGGCAAGCCCGTCGACGATGCTACTCTCGCTTCCATCGGCGTCCTCCACTGGCGCATCCCAGTTCCGGAGATAGCGACGGGCGACTATCCCGACATCGACGCCGTCGCCCGCGAGCGTGGATACAAGAACAGGGACGTCATCACCTGCACCAAGCAAGGTCTCGGCGATCTCTACGAGGCTAAGATCAAGACCTTTTATGAAGAGTGCGCTTCCGCCGATCGCCTCGCGATGCGCTACTGATAAGGGGATGCGACAGGCACATGCACGAAGACGAAGAAATCAGATACATCCTCGAGGGGAGTGGCTTCTTCGATGTTCGTGGTAAGCCCCGTATATCCCTCGTCGTCTCTCATGATGTTGTCTTACCTTGTACCTTACCGATAGACCGCGTCGAGGATAAATGGATCCGATGCGCAGTCGACGCAGGTGACCTAATGGTCCTTCCTGCGGGGATCTACCATCGTTTCACACTCGACGAGAAGAATACGATTAAGGCGATGAGGTTGTTCAAGGCAGGTTTCACATCGTTATGACACCGTCTGCTTCATCTCGCCCAATCTTCACAGGATGAACCCAAGTGGATACCTTACAACAGGGGCGAAGCGACGGATGTCAACCCATTCAGAGTTGAATACTTGAATAGCATCGCCGTAAACTGAGCCCTTGTCAAGTTAGGCCATATCAAACACTGTGTTCGTTTGTAAACATTTACCTGCAACGGTTCCTAGGGACCCCATGAATGAGTATCGTGAACACGAGAGATGGTAGGATGCTTTTCATACTTGCGCGCGATAGCTACATGGGACCCTGCAAGGTGGGGGCAAAATGAAGGTTCCACTCGAAACATGTCCATACCCCTGCGTTTGACTCAAATGCTCTATCCGCTGACTCAGGACGTAATACATTCCCCCAGACACGGTCTCATGTCGCCTACCATCGGAGCAGAACGGTCCGTCTGGGACCATGAGGCCATAGACCACGTGATCCGGTCACGGGCGACAGAGCATCGACGATATTTGCTCCTTCCGTGATTGTCCCCCGTCGCGACGGAGATGTGGACACGATACCCTGGCGGTCTACCAGCCCTTGCGTCCGCGTTCACCGTTTCTCGGGGGGTCTCAGGACACCGCGTCGTTCTCCATCCGGCGGTCTCGACAACAGACTGTCCGACCGTCGTTTGGTTGGCTCCGAACGTTGCGTACCACACGTGGGGAACAAGCTTCAAGGTCGTTATTCCCAGGCATTACTCCGATTTGAGAGCAAGCATTAGCGGCTCTGACTGAAGAGCACGCACCCGTAGATCCACTGAAGAGCGCGCTCTTTACGACCAGCTAAAGCACTCTCAGCTGCTCTTCGCTGAGCTTGGGGACGGACGCTGTCTTGTTGTGCTACAGGTCGCACTGAGGGAGTCGAGCCTCGCCACTGGATGCGATGGTCTGCCAACACTCTGACCAATTTATCCGGGGGCAAGCCTGGAGCGATGGCTTGTACCCTGGGCGGATTTATCACCAGCATACGCGTAACTCGTGGCCCCAGTGTCAGTGGTCGTTGCTAATTCGCTCTTGTCGTTTCGGCCTGCCCAAAAGTAAAAGACGTAAGTGGCGGACGAGGGAAGCGACACAAAGAATCCATTAGCGACGACGACTCGCCCGGCATGTCCAGCACGCTCACGCTCTCCACCAGCTCGTCTAACGTCCTCGGCTCCACCCCAACGGTGATCAGACTATCCGCAATGACCCTGCTGTACGCTGCCACGTTCCCGAGGTCCGGCGTGATCAACGACGCCATGAACAGTGCTGTCAGTCGAAAAACGACAACGTATACGTCCACTGTACTCGCTGCAGAGCATAGCCAGCTCGGCGTCGCTAGAGGAACTCGAGACACAGGTGCAAGGACATGCTCAACGAGCCGAGTCCAGCCTAAGGCGGGCAGTGTTCTGTCACCTTGATTGACAAGAAGAAAGTCAAGCCGCTAGTCACACCATCTCGTAAGGACCCTGAATACTAACAACACTTAGAATCCGAAGGGTTTTCTCATACTCGAGTAACTGGTAAATAAGGCTATGAAGGAGAATGAGACGAAACACTGCACGGAGGAGAGCGTGCTTATGACATGTTTGGACCGACATGCCTGCTCTTGTCCTTGACATAAGAGTATGCAGCTTGCATATCTTTGAGGTCCCACACGTCACGGGGGACGTTTGGAGCGCGTGTCACGGCAGCACGCATGACGATGGCGATCATCAAAGTGGCAGAGTGGGAGACACCAGCCTGACAGCTGGACGAAGTGAGAGGAGGGGGTAGAATGAAGGGGGTGGGACATACTAAATGAGGACGCCTTGGTTGCGCTGGAGCGTAGCGTCAACGAAGGCTATGGCAGTAGGGAAGCCGTACGAGACGAGATCGCGCCGACCATGAGACCAACTGAGCTTGAGGTAGTGCATGGCGGGACGACCAGAGGGTAGATGAGGAGGATAGTAGGTGGGTGTGAAGAGCTTTTGATTTTGCAAGGGGACGGGAGTAGAAGTAATGCATGCTGCGGCTCAGGAGGTGAGGGGTCTGGAACTTCCTTGGCGACGTTGAAGGACGACGGATATGCCGCGATCACGAAGCGCCACCCAGTCGTGAGCGTTGTCTTTGGATCCTAGCCACAGCCTCGGAAGAATCTGTATGGGCCCGGTGGCGTACGGAATAGACGGGGAGAGCTCGTCCAGCGCGGCACTGGCAGGGGCCGGCAAGGACAGCACGGACGTCGGACGCATGATGATGTCAGCTGAGCCTTGTGAATTCAACAAGGCCAAACAACCGTCTCCGATGACTCTGGCGGCACGCAACGACCACATGGGTGAGTCCACCGGAAACGAAGACCCAAAGCGAGGCGAGACGTCAGGGGTTTAGCTCCTTGGCGGCGTTGAGGACGGCGGATATACCACGAACTCGCAGGGCCAGCCAGTCGTGAGCATTGTCTTGGGAACCACAGACGGGCCCTGTAGCATACGGTGAGATCTCGTCCTGTATGGACGGACCCGGCAGCGAGAGTGTGAACGGACAGCGAGGCTCGTCAGCGAAAGGTTTAAGATTAAGTACAGCACTTTGTAAAAGATCCGTCACCCTTGCATGGAAGGAGGTCCAAGCAAAGTGGAGAAATCAATAATAATTACAAACGAGATCTTGAGATATCCTTTAGAGTCCAGTGTGAGCAACGTCGTACTAAATGGTTCTTCCGGCAGAGACGGGCCAAAGCGCAAGTATATTCCCGCTCTCTGCTCCTGGGTCGATGATGAGACTTACGGTCTCATGGCAAGTGGGGGTGATCCACTGACAGCTGGCAGTAACTTGGATGGAGCTGAATGGCAGATACAACCAGCGAAATGCTTATGCGCTCAACGCTCCCAACGATATACACACCCGTACCTGTGCGATATAGATTCGTCGACGGCGACTTTTCGCTGATGAAGCGTGACGTCTACTCTCGAGGACTCGGATTACGGCCATCTCTGAATGCATATCACGTGCATAAACTTATCACAGCTCGCTCTATTTAGTACGGTCGAGAAAACAACAGTTAACTAAAGCACATTGCAGGAAGCAAGGTATTCACCTACGTGGATGAACGGGATCCACTCGCCAAGGGGCACGCCGACATTTTTTCGCAGGCCCCCGATAGCTTCGTGCAATGCGTACGCGGCCTCCCGATAATCCGGTCGAGTATCTTTCCGAAGCAAGTGTCTGTATATGTCCCTTGCCACGTCTGGCGCGACCTTGTCGCTGATCGACCACATCGTACCGATGACGCCCCCATAGCCCGCAAACAGCATCCCCGCCGCAATGTGAATTGCCTCATCAGGGAGGCGTTTTTCGCCCTTCGCCGTCTGGCACGCAGAAAGAAAGGCGAGCCCGCCGTGCGGCCGCGACACCGCGATCATGTCACGGACCTTCAAACGGCGACCGTCTGCAAGACAGAGCCCACTATCGACCCCGTCTTGAACCCCGTGGCATGCAAAGTGGACCCAGTCAGCTTCCTTCATGCGGGAAAGTACCTCCTCGACCGTGCCATTGGGGGGTTCTACAAGTGTAATGTGTGCAGAAGACAAGTTTCCAATCGCCTCTCGGATGTGTGCCAACTCGGTGACCACGCCCGGAAGTTGCCACTTGCCATCTGTGGCTGGCTGACGAACGGCGAGGAAGCATAGATCCTCACTATGGGCCGCAGTCGGACTGAGCGACAGCGTAAGAATGGCAAGGGACGGGGTATATGACGAAATGACGAAGTCAGACACTTTGTGTCCAAGTTGCGAATATTGGTCGTCGTATAGCCCAGCCGCATGGAAGGGAAGAAACGCGAAAGGGCCAGTCGGACACCAGAAAATGCGTGAGAGTTCTCCAGGCCTCTTTACGGAGACAGATGAGTGGATTGCCTGTGAACACCGGTGACATGATAACGTACCGAGAAAGCCAAGGCACCTAGGACTGGTTTTACGACAGACATCCATAGTGCTGGCAAAACGGTCTCCCATCTGACACCTTCTCCTTGTACGCTTTTACCCTCCCGTTCTTCACGAACGAGGCCCTTCAGTGTATTCTGAAGATTAGCTGATCGCTGCAAGGTGAAATTGGGGAGCGGGACATGAACTACGTGGCCAACGTTCGCGAGCACAATCAGCGCATCACATCGGCTTTCAGCAGCGTTCAGTATAACCACCGGACCAGCGTGTGCCGAGGCACGGAGCTGAGAAAACCGCTTGTAGCGGAGGAATCTTTCAAAGCCTTGCGACTTGCGGATTTCCTGTAGTAAACCATCTCGCTCGATCGCGAGCGCGCGGTGCCGATCAGCTTCTTGCTGCAGTGACTCTGACTCACGGTCCACCATACCCTCAGTCCCAGGCGACAGCATAGAAAAAGATTTTTCACGGGTTGCGCTGGCATTGTCCAATGCAGTCGACAGTTGCTGGAGTCGAGAAGCATGATCTGGGTAGGCGGACGCCAACTCTTCGTACGAATTACGAAGTTGAAACTGCTCGCCCCAGACCACTGAGCGTCCTTGCTCGAGCCACTCCACAGCAAGTTGCGGGTATCCGGCATCTAGTGCCTCCGCAGCACCGCCCCGCACGATATCCGACGCACCCCAGGTGAGTTCAGAGAAACGGTTTTCAAGAGAGAGTCCAATCCATGCAAGTTGAGGAAGAAGATTGATGGCAACAGAATAGGCATGGAGGACGGAGTGATGACGTATGGACCTAGCACACGAAATCCAATTTTTGGATGCGCGGAAGCGAGTACCAATGGGGCCGAAAGGAGCTGAAGCAGCATGGGAATACGCAGACAACGCACCATACACATCACAAAGCTTTCCAAGGCGCTCAAAACGAGTGTGGAGGGAGATGCCGAGGTTGTTGAGACGACTGAGCTTGTCAGGGTGGCCGTCGGGGGTGAGTTGGACAGCGTCTCTATGAGCCAGAATCGCATCTAGGTCGCGAGGCTCTTCAAGGTGCAAATAACGAGTGTGAATGGAGATGCCGAAGTTGTTGAGACGACCGGGCTTGTCGGGGTGGCCATCAGGGGTGAGCCAAACAGCGTCTCTGTGAGTCAACATCGCATCGTCTATGTCGCAAAGCTCTCCGAGGCATGAGAAACGAGTGCAGAGGGAGTTGCCGAGGTTGTTGAGGCGACTGGGCTTATCGGGGTGGCCATCAGGGGTGAGCCGAACGGCGTCTCTATGAGTCAAAATCGCGTCATCTAGGTCACGAAGCTTTCCGAGGGGTGAGAAACGAGTGCGGAGGGAGCTCCCGAGGTTGCTCAGACGATTGGACTTGTCGGGGTGGCCGTCGGGGATGAGTTGAACGGCGTCTCTCTGAATCGAAATCATGCCATCTAGGTCGCGAAGTTCTCCGAGGCGTAAGAAACGAGTGTGGAGGGAGTTGCCAAGGTTGTTGAAACGACTAGGCTTCTGAGGATGGCCATCAGGGGTGAGCTGAACGGCGTCTCTGTGAATCAAAATCGCATCGTCTAGGTCACGAAGCTCTCCGAGACGTGAGAAACGAGTGCGGAGGGAGCTACCGAGGTTGTTGAGATAGCCAGGCTTGTCGGGGCGGCCATCAGGGGTGAGCTGAATGGCATGTCTCTGAGTCAAAATCGCGTCGTCTAAATCGTGAAGCTCTCCGAGGCGTGAGAAACGAATGCGGAAAGTACTCCCGAGGTTGTTGAGGCGACTGGGCTTGTCGGGGTGGCCATCAGGGGTGATCTGAACAGCGTTCGTGTGGGTCAAAATCGCGTCGTCTAGGTCGCGAAGCTTTCCAAGGCGTGAGAAACGAATACGGAGGGCGCTCCCGAGGTTGTTGAAACGACTGGGCTTGTCGGGGTGGCCATCGGGGGTGAGCTGAACGGCATTTCTGTAAGTCAAAATCGCGTCGTCTAGGTCGCGGAGCTCTCCACGGCGTGAGAAACGAGTAAGGAGGGAGCTCCCGAGGCTGTTGAGACGACTGGGCTTGTCGGGGTGGCCATCAGGGGTGAACTGAACGGCATCTCGGTGAACCAAAATCGCGTTTTCTAGGTCGCGAAGCTCCCCAAGGCGCCGAAAACGAGTGAGGAGAGAACTGCCGAGATTGTTGAGACAACCTGGCTTGTCGGGGTGGCCATCTGAGGTGAACTGAACAGCGTCTCCGTGAATCAAAATCGCGTCGTCTAGGTCGCGAAGCACTCCGAGGCGTTGGAAACGAGTGCGGAGGGAGGTACCGAGGTTGGTGAGACGGGCGGGTTTTTCGGGGTGGCCATCTGGGGTGAGCTGAACAGCATCTCTCAGCATCGATATGGCATCCTCAAGGTCACTAAGTTCCCCGAGACGCTCGAATCGTTTCCTCAACGCTACCCCGAGATTACATAGCCCGCAGGGATAGTTACCATCCCGAACCAAAGTATTCTTCACCAATTTCCTTGTAATCGCGATTGCTTGTTCCAGGTCACCCAGTCCCCCGAACTGTTGATAGCGATTCAGCAACGCAACACTGGAAGCCCATGGGTCCCGGTCCATTGAGTGCTCCGCTGTGGACGGCTCATTCCGCACGCGCTGCATGGCATGCAGCCGTAGCATGATCTTTGCAACCCGGTTTTCGTGGCTCTCTCCAGAGCTGAGGTCCAGCGCCTCATGCAGCAAGGCCTTGCATCTTGCTCCCTCAGTGTGATCCGCTGACCTGACGTATTTCGCGAAAGACACTATGGCGAACTGAATCAATGTTGAGGGACGGTCCATGTGTCCCATAGGACGTTTGTGCAGCACATCCCGGTACATGTTGAGTGGGATCTCGAGGGAGGCAGCCGTACCCTCCAGTTGACAAAGGATGAATTTAGCCATCGCCAAGTTTGACAGAGCTGCCGCGCGACAAGGATAGTCATGCGGACAAATGTCGTGCGCCCGTTCAAACTTTGCAATAGACAGCTCCAGATCTTGTCGTTCTCCTCGCTTCCGGTAGCGCGAGAAAGCGCTGTGGCCCTGGTTTGTTGTATCTTCTAATTCCCCTGTAAATTCAAGGGATGACTGTGGGAGTACATCGATTGAGGATGGTCGATCGGCGTGGTCATATACTTACACGGTGAGGGAGATGTACCGTCCGCATTGGTGACATCGACCGTTCAACAGTCACAGAAATGGATGAACACGGGGATACGACGTCCTGTTCATTCTGAAAGAACGTCAACGCTGTCAGAGTGTGAGGAACTACATAGATCCATTTCAAGCATTTGTCTCCACTCACGAACATGTGCTGCACTGCGCTGCAACAGTTGTCTGACAGTCACCGTCAACTTTCGGAGCTGTTCCCCGGCACCCAACATGTGTTGGCATTCGAAGGATGCATAGACCTCAAGATCAACGCCGGCCGACAGGTCTGATGGGCTGCATACGCCGTCAGTTCCAATCATGATTAGAAAAACGGGACCTCACATAGGGATCGGACCAGTCCATTCAACGAAGTCGATATTGGCTGACAAACGCTTGTTCTCGGTTCTCCATTCAAGGCCACTGTGGCGGACCGCGGCATAGAAGCCAGCAGGGAGGCGTCTCAAACCGATAGCGACATCCGCTGCACAGATACCTGTCTCGTTGTCAACCATGTTTATAAGTCTTATAAAACAGAGCGGGCTCCATACTCGCAATGAACATTTCCTCCTGGTCGCTTCCAGTTGCACCACCGCGTGGCTGGACTGCTCGTTGAGTGGTTTCTTCTGGCAGTACACGTCCAGGGCAGGGATCAGAATTGCTTGGCGATGACATCCAACCCTGCGGAATCGTCAGTCAGTCGACAGATGACCGGCTTGATCTCGAACATACCGACGGTTACTATGGTACTACATAACAGAAGGCGAAGCTCGGAATTTCTGTTGCACGCGAAATCCACACGCGTTCACGTGGACGTGTGGCTATGTAATGACTCCGACCCCGACGCAGGCGGAGTTAGGCGGAATCAACAAAAGACTCCGCCGCGCCGTGTCTCAAAACCCTCGTACGCATTGGCGTTCTGGTAGATGGCATGTCATCCAGACAACGACGCCACGTGCTGGATCGCCGCGTTGACGTCCCGATCGCCGCCCTGGCCGTCTCTAACACATTGCAAGAACTGCGACCATACACGCGCAATAGGACGAAGACCAGGTTTGAGTAGCAGCTCACGGTGTTGGGCGAGAAGGAACGCATGCTCGAGGCGAAATATTTCACCAAGATGGTCAAGATTCTGTGGCTCACCGTGCGTCGTACTACGTGAGGGCTTTGCCCGCGTGCGCGGACGTCGTTTTGGCGCATTTAGTGACCGAGGCGTCGCGACTGCAGACGTACGCACTCCTTCGGGGTGACGATGATATACTGTCCAGCGCGACGCTCGTCCACTGGAGGTGGCTCTCTACTCGAACTGTCAAGGACATCGATGAGTCTCAGCGCTCGTTACACTTCATGGCAACGTGAGTGTTCCACGATCATTGTTTGCGGTGCCCAATGGTGTACGACACAGCTGGACCATCAGACAAGGTCGTCGTTGGCATGCTACTCTGCCTGACAGAAAGGCGGTGGAAGCGAAGCAAGATTGCGACGGAAATTTTTGTGGTCACAACATCGTCGACGTGACGCGTGCAATGATACGACCGGACGCCCCTCTCCTTTGCCTGCCCTCATTCGTAATACCCTTTCATTGACGTCGGCCTGGCCTGCCCACTTTCGCTCGCTCGACGACGATAACATGTCATCCACGGATCATAGCCACTCCGCCGCTCTTACTCTCGTCGTGTCGCCTACCCTAATCGGGATAGCGGAAATACTGAGGACGCTCGGACAGGAACAGAACGTGAATAAGCGCAGTACTGTGAGAGGGAAACTGAAGATGACGAACTACAAACAGCCAGAGCTGTGTATAAGTACCAGCTGAGCACATTCATGTTTCGTGCTTGCGAAGTTGTTCAGCTCTCTTCTTCATACTGATAGACCCCAATGTAATCAACGTGACGAATGTACAAAAAAATATCGATCGACGTCCACTACACGTGGTGGAACGTATCCACATTTCGAATAAATACTTTGAGCGAAGACGACACTGTATGTACACAGTTTGCCCTCTAGAAACCCCACAGCTGGGGACTGGTACGGAGACTGCGGAGTAAGTAAGTCCAATAATGCGATATGAAGGTCGTCCAGCAAACTTCGTCGTATATTCCGGCAGGAAGAGAAGCATGACGATCACCTGCGTCACACGGCAAGTGACCTACAGGGCTATCACACAGGTCACGGTATTTTTTGTCTTCGGCGACGTGTGATCCACACTCATAATGAAAGCGTATGCCACAGGGTTTAATATATGTACTCAGTTCCTGGCGAACTCGCAGGCTGGTCCACAGAGCCCCATTTTTGGTACATGAGGATCATTGAGAGGATGTCGCACAAATAACACACTTGCAAGGGCTAGACGTCGGTGAAGCCAGTGTCTCGTTGACAGGGTGCAATGGATGACTCGGAGCTAAGCGGAGTGAAGTGAGAAGTAAGTGGTGCCTCCGAGTCGCCAGGGCGATCAGGATGCATGGATGTATAAGTACTTCCCATCAAGGGACCGATGAAAAGTATTTGTGCAAGTTATCGAGCGTAGCCCTAGGTTCTCGTTCAGTTAAATCGAGTTTAATTCAATACATACGATTCACTCCCTACATCTAGTAGTCTCGGGGTCCTGAACAAAGCCTCGACGAGTCTGGGAGGTGCGTCAGCAGGAGAGTCTGTTCCTGAGGTATATTCCAAGCATGGCCGATTATCTCCACTGCTGTCATCCGACTGATGAGCCAAGTTGTGGGGGAAGCCTGTCAAGGTTCAAAAATGCACATCATCGACATTCTCGTGTAAGAGTGATAACGTACGTACGTACATACGTACCAGAAGCCTTCATGTTTGGCATTTCAAGCGCGGAGATGGCGACGACGACGACCCCGTCACAACACATCCAGCACGCTCACGCTCTCCACCAACGCGTCCAACGCCCTCGGATCCACCCGAACGGTGATCAGACTGTCCGCAGCGACCCTGCTGTACGCCGCCACGTTCCCCAGGTCCGGCGTGAGTAACAACGCCCCGAACGGCGTCGTCAGTCGCAAGACGAGCTGAAGGGCGCGCGCTTCCCTGTTCATCGGGGCCCCTGACGGCAGGGCGTTGCAAGGGCCCGCAGAAGAAGGCGCTCCCCCCTCGCCAGTCTCCGTGACGCTCCCGACGGGCTGCCGATCGAGCAAAAAGTCGATCCAGGGGTGAACGAGACAGAGAGAACTCCATCGAGACAGATTCTCCCTCGTCCGGATCTCCACGACCCCGAGCGCGGCCGTCTGCGCACGAAAGACGTATTCCGACGCGCCAGAGTTCCAGAGCACCGTCAGCGGACCGAGATTGAAGATGATGCACGGAAGCTTCATCCGTCTTCCCGAAAACGACGGTACTGGGAGCACTTGAAGCCGATCGTACAACTGCATCGTGGAGAGTTCGACCGATGAATTCTCCAGTCTTCTCGCGATCCCGTCCATTTCGGCTTGCCTCATCACCGATGGCACGTGGGTCGTCGGCCGCTGGCTGAATACCGTTATGCTGGCGGGGAGACAGCTGTTAAAGCTGCCAGATTGACCTGTCCACGCGAGGAGGCTCGTGTCTCCGGAGCTCTCGAGCAGCTGCGCCAACAGTCGCCCGACCGACCTGTCCCCCTCGCCATACATGATGGGCAAGGTGACCGAGAAGATGTCAAGCAGCGAGTACGCTGCATCTTCGACGAGCGTCAGTCTCTCGCTGCGAAGCTAGGCACAGCTTCTCCCGGATGTCATTTAGGCCAGGCCGAAGTCCCATCAAGACCCGGGCTGACACGCCCGTCGTCTCCTCCATCTCGGATATGATCTCTGGCGAATCCTTGTGGTTGAGGATGTCGAGGCTCAGGTACGGAGTCCAGTCCTCGGTGTAGAATCGGACCACCGTCGAGGCGTGGTATTCTTGGAATGTCCATGCACGGGTGTTCCACATGCTCCTCGCGAGAGCGCCGCGCCGCGCAAGAGAGCCGACACCTCGGAGAAAGATGACCGTCAACGCAGAACCCAGATACCACTTGAACATCCCCACGAGTGCTTCTTGAAGGACGAAATGATCGGCTTTATTGATGCAGCACGTGTCGCTCCAAGCCCAGTTGAACCCGGCGTCCCGCACGATCTTGCAAAACATTTTCAACTTGTCGCGAGTTGGATACCCGTCGAGGTCGTACACCACGACGTTCAAGACCTCGTCGAACAGCGGTTCATTGATTTCCCATCTGTGCGAAAATGTGGCGTAGCGATAGTACGTCTCGACTTCACGTTTGATGCGAGCGTGGTCGGCGGGTATGGTCAAGACGAGCTCCGTGAAGATGGGCGACCGTTCGAACGCAGCAGCTTGCTCGAATTTGTTGCAAAGACGACCAGAAGTGATGTTAATCAACACTCGCGGCAATTCGCGAACGGCATCCCGAACGGCCTTTTGAATCGTTTCATTCGTCTTGCCGTACTGATAATAATGTTCTACAAGACGGAATGAATAACCAAAATTTGGCAGAGTCGACGCCCTCACCACAAATCACTGGATCATGAGACTGGGACATCATAAGAAGCATGGTCTTGAACACCTCCAACATCTCCTCATGGCGACCTGCGGCGCGCAATACTGTACATTTGTTTTCATAGCCCAACGGCGATGACGGTCGAGGACGATGACCTGATACATACACTAATCAAACAAAAACAAGTCGGACGTGATGCAATCGCACCTCATTGGCGTCATCCAACGCATCCTGCCACAAACCTCTCGCCGAATGTGCCCTGCTCCGCTTGACAAGCAGGACTTGTGGGGCAGATGGACTCAACGATAGTGCAGCCGAATAATTGGAGATCGCTTCGTCGTATTTCGAAGCGTACATCGCCGCGTCTCCGAGGGACTCAAGCATCCCGAGGGACCTAGATCTGAAGTCTACGAAAATCAGTCGAGGAGCACTACGCGTCGTACACACGTCGACTTGCCAGAACTCCATTTCGCCATTTTGCCATCTGTCGCCTGCCCCATATCACGTTCCATTTCGTGGAAACACTCCATCGCTTCCACGACACGGTCCAACTTTAAGAGACGTTCGCACATCGCCCGACAAAGTATGGGTTTAGTCGTCCCGAACTTTGAAACAAACATCGTCAGGTGGACGAGGCACACCAGAACAACAGGAAACGATCACATTGGCAGCAACCAACAAAGCATCCTTCCACGGAGCATGAGCCAACGTCGCCCTCACCCACTCCGTTACAAGTGGTGTGAGAAGCGCCGAACTGAACATCGCATGCGTAGCCAACCCGGTGAGACACCGGCACGCAAAATCTACAGGGAGGTTCGGAGTGGTCAACATCCAGATTAACATACTTACCAGAAACCCAACTGGTCCCCGACTCTGACCGATAGACATCTTCGTCCGAAGCTGCTACCGCCCTGAGTAGACCCTCGGCTGCACCGATCGTGCGGCCCGCTGCGAACAAGGCCTCACAAAGACGCTGTTGGATCGTGACGCAAAGACCGTCGAATTTCCAGCCTGATATCTGAAAGATGACGAAAAATTGTTACATCACCTTGCAATACGCCAATTTGGAATCTTACCAAGGAGATCGCCAAGGGTGGTATACTGCCGTGCTGCTCTATTTGGGCCCGTGCACGTTCGAACGAGTGTAGCGCACTCGAGCAATCGTTGCTCTTCATGTGAGAATCTCTAAGTAAAAGATGCATATACGCCTGTTGGAAATATCAGCATGTGAAGTCCGGTGACCGTCCATATACGCACCTTGATCGTATGGCACGTTGAGGAGAAAGGGACCGTAGAAATCAGGTCGTCTAGCCGCGACATAGCGTCATCGTGCTCTCCAGCGCAGAAGGCAACAATAGCCTAGGTGGTATTTACACATGAGTGGCAATCGAGCTGCAGCAGAGGGCGAATGTACCTTGAACAGAAGGAGAAACCTCACGTGGGTTGCGTGGGCGTGATCAAAGGCCATGTCTATCGCCCGATAACCCTTTTGCCTCTCCCCCTTGCCTACAAGTGCCATAGACTTTGCGATGTAAGCGATCATGCACGGTTTTATTTTGATGGACTGGACGGAACTGAGGGTTTGTGTCAGCGGATCGGAGACAGGAATACACAAACTTCGTCGGCGTCATCGAGGGCCGCATCCCACTGTTGCAATCGTCCCCTAATGAGCGCTCTACCTGCAAGCACATGATGGATCGAGTTCTGGGACGTAGAGATTTCCGCGGTCAATAAGACCTCTGCGATTGAAAGGTCATCCAACTTCCACGAACGAAGGACCGTGTCGTCAATCTGGATGTCTGGTTCCTGAGAAAGAAGGTTTAGATACGTCGTGATCCGCACAGAAACAACTTACAGCGATTCCGATTCCTGATAAAGGTCTGGTGGCGATTTTCCCGCCATCTCCACCGAGTGCGATAAACCGGCCGTCTGGAGGGAGCGCGATTGAACGTATATCTTGAGTATATTGGATATGACCGATCCGTGTATGACTCGATAGGTCAAAAAAGGTGACCGTATGCTGTGTAGAGTACGCGACAAACTCTCCATTTTGCGGCGTGGCAATGCACGAGTAGCGGTTCGCATCGGCAACTGACCACTCTGAAACTGTTGACCCAGTGGATGAGTTAATCTGCTTGATTTTATTTCCAGAGACGACGAGAAGGTCCTCTTTGAACCACGCGAGACCCGTGTTATACCACGGGGTAACCGGCACCGAGATGTCTAGGAGTAAATGGCCGTCATTGCCGTCGTGAAGTTGGACTGAAGAAGATGTGGCAGTCGCTATCTGATCACCTCGCGGAGAATACTTAGACTGCTATTTTCTTTTCGTTTCGAGGATTTTGAAGTCGAATGTCCGTCGATATGGCGTCAGTGGAGATGCGATAGATGTCGACTTGCCAGTCAGTCCTACTCCATGCCACGAGGAGTCGAGTCGAGTCCGGCGAGAAATCGACGCCGTCGATGCCGTGCGAGTGAGGACCATGGTCGGTTACATAGACCTGTTTGTGTGTCTCCGCATTCCAGACCCACAATTCACCGTGGAACGTCCCAGCGGCGATCATTCTTCCGTCCTTGGAGATGGCGAGACAGTTGATCGCGACGTTCCCCGTTGTCATCGTTGCCACTTTCTTTCCGTCTGGTTGCCACACTCGGAGCGCCGACGTGCTCCCACTGACGAAATACTCCCCGCTTGCTGCAGCTGCCATCGCCGAAACTGGGGTGTGGCTGTATGATTCGTCCAGTGATCCATTGAATCGTCTGGTTGTCAGCCACGCACGACACGTTCGATTTCCACGCACCATATGACGACGCGATCCGAGGCGTTTCGTACATGTCATCAAATAGGCTAGTCACTGCGGAAACGAGAAGATAAGAGGTGCGGACTAGGTGTAGCTTAGACGCGAAGTCGAGGGATAAGCAGACTTAGGTTACGGATGACGTTTTCGTAGAATAGGCTC
>JBBPLT010000597.1:0-17034 GCA_038089955.1 Strobilomyces dryophilus | reverse complement strand
CGCTTGAACAGTCTCTAAGAGTCCGAGAGCGAAGTGAGAGAGTCCAGAAATGAAGCAAAACTATGAGTAGTGTCCGTAGCACGCATGGAACGGTAGGAAAGGTCCAAATGTAACCCTAGAGACCTACTGGTCTCTACAACGTGGCTTTAGGCATTCAGATTGTAGATTGTTGATCAGAAAGGCATGCACCACACACCTTATATCATGCAATCCATGGAAGTATTCAAGACGGTACGCAGATGTTATTGTGTGGAGTAGGACTGAAGACAAACAGCATCCAGGAAGGTATGGGACGCAGACAATGAGCTTAGAGCAAATCAAAAAATACCACCAGGCAAGGTGCACCTAATGAGATGAGGACAATAATCCAGGGGACATGAGCACGATCAATTGAACCCGACTGCTGAGCCTGTTGCGATTCCTATATGGCCAAAACAATGAGCATGGTGAAATGAAATGAGTGCACCAAGCACACCCAATGAAGAGGACAATAGTCTAGAGGACATGGGCGCGACCAAGTCTGGTGCAATTAAACACCATTCACGGAGCATCCGCTATGATCGAATTTCAACTTGTATATGCCATCACTCGATCACTCGACATACTCATACTACGTTAAGGGCTAAGTACTACTCATACTACAGTTGGGGGAAGAATGTTACAGTCACACGAGAGGATGGCCCCATCCTTTCTTTTCATCCTGTCCCCGACTCCCCAACTCTCCACGCCTCCGTCCCAAACGATGACCCTATGGAGGCCTCTCGCTCCTCCACTCCTGCCCCGCCACACCTGGCGCGTAGACTACTGAAGATACCCCGGAAGGACACCTAGAAACCCTTTACCCTTCAATGTGCAGCACCGAAGCCACAGCTGCTGCAGCAAGACTATGCCGGACCTTCTCTTCCTGTACTTCTACTGACTCCATTTCCATCGCTTCCACACGGAGTTCCAGATATGCCATTCCATTTTCCATGATTCACTTCCTTGATCCTTTTGTCTCCTTTTGGCCATGGACACCCGCACCCTGTCTAATAGAACCCTCAACCCTGGAGGTTCCCACCCCCTTGCCTCACTAGTATATAAGTTGGGTACTTTCTCCCATGTTCCCTAGCTAGTTCTACACCTACCAAGCCTAGTAATCTAGTCCCCTTTCCACGCATTCCCATACGCGTGAGACTATTCGATCTAGCTGATGCTATCAAACCCTTGACCCTAGTCTAGCCGCCGCTACTAGGAATCACTCCTATTGCTCTGTCTATAAGACTCTGCTCTACTTTGAGTGAGTGCTGCTAGGTTACTATGCAACCAGCATAACAAAAGAACTAGCTCTCCTTCCTCCCTCTTTGCCATAAGAGTAGGAGACTACCCTCGTGCTTCCACGCATACTATGACACCTCTGGAACAAAGGAAATGGTCTATGCATACTAGGACGCCTCTAGACCAGAAATCGTTCATGCAAACTATGATGCCTCTGAACAAACCATGTCCCAAAGGAACTCACCCAGATGACCAGAAGAAAGACTCCACTCTCCCTCTTCCCTCGGACGATGATACCCTCTCACCCGACCTCCCCGAAACCCTTCCCCCAAAAACGTTCCCTCATATCGACGACGACCACGAGTAGACGTCCCTGGCATGGAAGATATACAGAGCATGTTACGCTGATTGCGTAGTAACCTAGCAGCGCTCACTCAAAGTAGAGCGAAGTCTTATAGACAAAGCCTAGTACATTCTGCGGACTCGGCGAAGAGGCATTCTCCCTGATATCCTTGGATGAAGGCTAGGGTCTCGGGTTTGATAGCGTCTTGCTAGATCGAACGGTCTCACGCGTAGGAGAAGCATGGAAGAGGATACTAGATTACTACACGAGTTATGCGTAGAACTAGCTAGGGAACATGGGAGAAAGTACCCAACTTATATACCAGTGAGGCAAGGGGTGGGAATCCTTAGGGTTAAGAGTTCTACTAGATGTGGTGCGGGTGTCCGTGGCCAAAAGGAGACAAAAGGATCAAAGGAAGCGGATCATGGGAAATGGAATGGCGTGTCCAGAACTCTGTGTGGAAGCGATGGAAACGGAGGCGGTAGAAGTACAAGATAAGGTTCGGTGTCATCTGCTGCGGTTCCGATGCTGTGCATGGAAGGGTAAAGGGGTTCTAGGTGTCCTTCCTGGGTATCTTGGGTAACCTATGCGCCAAGCGAGGTGGAGCGGGAGTGGAGGAGCTAGAGGTTTCCATGGGGTCATTGTTAAGGAACGAGGTTTGGGGAGTCAGGGACGGGAGGAAAAGAAAGGATGGGGCCGTCCTCTCGTGAGACTGTAACATTACCCTCCTCATAGATTTGCTCTACCAGGAGTGGGTTTTGGAATGGGAGGAATGAACGTGAATGGGTAAGCCATTGGGTTTTTCTGGTTTTGTAACGGGCAGCGAGGGAAGGAGTGGCCTGGGGCATTGCGGCAGCAGCGGGGACAGAAGTAGCAGGGGCACCAAGTCATAGTGTGGTCGGTGCCATGGCAGATGTGGCAGGACAATGGGCGTTGAGGAACGTGGTGAGAGAAAGTGTAGGAGGACATGGTGGTTCAGGTTGTTGTTGTCAGAAAACAACCTCAGTGCAGTTAATCCTTTTAAGCATTCGGGAAATCTCGAGGGTGCCGTTTCTGGTAGTCATGGAGTTCTGCTGCGGCGTGGCGAAGGTTGCCTGCAGGTTCCCATGTGTTTTCGGCTGCAGAGTAGCCCTTCCATGAGATGAGGTATTGTCTCCGATTTCGAGGTCTGCGGTGTGCCAAGATGGCTTCTATTTCGTATTCTTCGTCTCTGTCAATAAGATCAGGCGGAGGGTTATGGAAATTGGGGCCATGTTCGTTTGTTTCCTTGAACAGGGAGAGAAGGGAAGCGTGGAAGACATCGTGGATCTTCCATCCTGCAGGGAGTTGGAGGCAGAATGCTACTGGAGAGACGACTTGTGCGATTTCAAATGGTCCTTCCCGTCAGGGTGCCAGTTTTCGAGAGGCATAGTTGATCCACAAGTTCCGGTTGTCTAGCCAGACCTTGTCACCTATTTTCCATTTAGGAAGTCGGGGAAAGATCCGTTCCTTCATGATTTGTTGTGACCGTTCATGTGCCGCAATTGCTTCCGTTCGTGCTGCGGAGAGAAGTTCCAGCCAAGTTTCCAGGGCCGGGAGGAAGGTTTTGCCAAGGGGTGGGTATGCTCGGGGTTCATACCCGAGGATCAGGGAAAACGGCGTCTTCTGGGTGGAGGAATGGACGGAAGAGTTATGATGGAATTCCGCCATCGGAAGAAGGGATGCCCATCGTTCCGGATGTCCTTCACAAAAGATCCGAAGATAGGTTTCTAGTTCCTGGTTTGCCTGCTCCGTCTCTCCGTCAGTTTGCGGGTGGTAAGCTGAGGAGAGTGCTACGTCGTATTGGAGGAGTCGGGCGAGTTCTCTAGCAAATGCGGAGGCGAACTGAGGACCGCGATCGGAGATGAGGCGGTCGTGGAGGCCAAATTGAGGGAAGATTTTATCAAAAAAGAGGGCAGTGAGGCTGGCTGCGTTGAGAGTTTTGTGACAAGGGGTGAAAATTACCCCCTTCGAAAGCCCATGGTCTACCACGACCATGATGGAATCAAACCCGTTAGAAGGTGGGAGCCCCATGATGAGATCAACAGAGAGTTGCTGGAAGGGGCGGGTGGCGGTGGTGGTGAGTGGGGAGAGGGGGGGCACCATGGGATGGGTGTTGACTTTATTTTGCTGGCAGGTGGTGCAGCCAGTAACAAAGCGTCAAATAAACATGCCCATGCCGGGCCACCAGTAGTCTCATTGGAGAAGCTGAAGAGTGCGGAAGATACCGCCGTGTCCGCCTGCAGCCGACTCATGGACTGATTTGACCAGGTCGTGGCGTGGTTCCGGGGGAATATAGAGGCGACCCTTATAATAGAGGTTGGTTTCGTCGAAGAACCAGTCCTCCTTATGCGATCTGGGAAGGGGAAGGAAGCCCGAAGTGAGGGTGCCGACGAGGTCTTGGGCAGTGGGGTCCATTTTTGTGTTCTTGTTGATGCACTTGACTATGCAAGTGTCGAGAGCACAGACAAACAGCTGATCAGGGAGGAGAGTGACGTCAGCATTGTCATCCGTGGTGTCCACCTTATCTTTCCGGGAGAGGGCGTCGGCTGGGGCCATTTTCGATCCTGGAACGTGGATGAAGAGAAGATCAAAGTCTTGGAGAAACATCATCCAGCGTGCTTGGCGGCGGGAGAGCTTGTGAGGGGTGCAGAAGTAGGTAAGGTTCTTGTGGTCGGTGAAGACGGTGACCACGCATCCGGTCCCTCTTAGGTAATGGGCCCAAGTCTCGAGCGCCTTGATGACCGCCAGGAGTTCTCAGTCATAAATGTCGTAGTTTCGCTTGGCAGGAGCGAAGGTCACAGAGAAGTAGGCACAGGTGTGAAGGTCTCCATTAGTGTCAGCTTGGAGAAGAACGCTGCCAGCCGCGGTGAGAGACACATCCGTCATGATGGAGAACGGTTGTATGATATCCGGCATCTTTAATACCGGTCTGGAAAGAAAAGCCTTTTGGAGAGTGCGGAAAGCCGTCTCACACTCAGCTGTCCAGTCCCATTGTTTCCCTTTGTGGGTGAGGCTGTTAAGCGGGTTAACTATCACCGAGAAATCCGGGATGAAACGGCGATAGAAGTTGCAGAATCCGAGGAAGGATCGTACTGCCTTGACCAAGGTCAGGGTTTTCCAGTCTTTGATGGCTGAGAGTTTTACTGGGTCCATCGAGATTTCGTTGGCGGAGACAACCATGCCAAGGAATTCCACTTTGTGTTGCTCAAACTGGCATTTCGAGAGTTTGAGGAATAGACCATGCTCCTGGAATCATTTAAGAACCTTGCGGACAAGTTCCTGGTGTCGTTCTAGGTCGTCGTCGGTGTGAACCATCAGGTCGTCCATATAGATGATTAACCATCCTTCCATAAGGTAATCGCCAAAGATATGGTTCATGAAGGCTTGGAACGTGGGGGGGGAGTTACACATGCCGAAGAACATGACCGTTGGTTCGAAAAGTCCTTCTGGGGTGATAAACGCTGCCTTCTACTGGTCGTCTTTCTTGATCCGAACGTTGTTGTATCCCCATCGGACATCGAACTTGGTGAAGAGAGTGGATCCTTGGAGTTTGTCGACAAGGTCGGAGATGAGGGGAAGGGGATAAGCGTTTTTCACTGTGTGGGAGTTTAGGTATCGGTAATCCTGGCAGGGACGAAGTCCTCCATCTTTCTTCGGGACAAAGAAGAAAGGGGATGCCTGAGGGGACTTGGATGGCACGATTTTTCCCGATTTGAGGTGTTCCTCAACGAAGTCTTTACATGCTTTCTTCTCTAAGGGGTTAAGAGGGTAGATCTTGGAGATCTTCGGAATGAAGTCTTTATCTAGGTCGATCGCATGGTCGAAGGGTCGGTGGGGAGGTAGTTCGCTGTTCTTGGGTTCCTCGAAAACTCCAGCGAAATCTGCATATTGTGGTGGGAGCCTTATTTTGTCTTTCTTGGCCGCCATAGCCAATTCCGTGGATAACGTGGTTTTGCATATCCTGATCGCGCGTTCCTGAGGGGAGAGAGATTCCTTTTCTCGGAGTTCATCAGTGATGAGGGAATCCGGTGCCTTTCCAAGGTAGCGGACGAGATATTGTTGCCTTCCGGCTTCTTCGTCATCCTGTCTGTAGGTTTTCGGGGTTAGATCAATCTTCCCCGAGGTCCAGTCAATAACCGGGTTTCTGGTTCGGAGCCAGGGGAGTCCGAGGATCATATCTTCTTTTCCGCAGTTGAGGATTGTGAAGTCTCGTTCCTCTTTTACTCCCTTGATATGGATTTGGAGGTGGGTCGTGAACCTTGCCATTCCTCCTTTATTGACAGTACCGTCCACATTTTGGGCAATTAGGGGTTTTGCCATTCGCTGCTTTCGCCAGCGGTATTTATTGACCAGGGAGACGTCGATGAGATTTCCAGATGCTCTACTGTCGATTAGTGCTTGGATCGAGATTATTTGGTTATCAGGGGTGGTAATCTCGACCGGGATTCTTATGGACGTGTTCCTTGCATTGGAGAGGATGGTCGGGGCAAAGGTGGCTACCTTTGCTACGCGGATTTTCTCAAGGTTCTTGGTCTTCCTTTGAGAGATTTTGAGAATGTCGATATCCATCGCATCCGAGTCTCTTTTGGGTTGTTCCTGGAGTTCAGAGAGGAAGGGTTGCACTGTCCTTCCTTTTCGGTATAAGTCCAATCGGGACTGCTGTGCGTGGAATTGACTAGCTTTGTCAATCCAGTCGTAAAGGGTGGTCGGGGGGTGTTCTGTGGTGATGATCATTTTGACCAGTTCAGGATCCATCCCGTCATTGAGTTGGTCGATTAGCGTTACTTGATCCGAGATCCCTGTCTTCGAGGCGAGGAGTTGGAATTTAGTGATGTAGTCGGAGAAACCGTTCTCCTTATCGCGTAAATTCTGTCGGAGTCTTCTGAGTTTCATCCGGGCATGTGCGGCAGTGTCATGGGGTGAGAACGTGGTAAGGAAATCTTTGATGACGGAGGAAATGGATGGTCGTTTCATCTCGTCGTTATCCAAAGCCTTTTCTACTAGAGGTTCCGCGAAAAGTCTTCCTCGAGCATCCTTGAGCTTATTGAGGAAGATTAGTACCTGTTGCTGTGGGGAGAAGATTTTGTCGTTTATTTCGTAGTATGCTCACATGGTGTTACTCCACCATCGAGCTTCGTCTGGTTGGCCGGAGAAGTCGTCGGGGATTCCGGCTGTCGTTTCTTTCCTGGAAGTCCATCTGGTAGGACGTCCTTGTTCCTCGACTTGAGGTGGAGGTGAAGGGGAATGTGGTGTTTCTGGGCCTAGTGGGGTGTACGTTCTAAAGTACTCTTGGACCAGGTCTATTGGAGTAGGTTGGTCTCGAATCGGCTCTTCGGGAGCGGATATGTCCATTGGGGTAATGGTTCCTGCGCCTGCGGTGCCAGCGACTGATGCAATAGATATTCTGTACTAGGAGTAGTCGCGGGGTGCAGGGTTAAGGGTTTCTGCCGAAGCATATAGGGTAGAGGGTTCTGCGGAGCTAGTCGTACTCCGTACATCTTCCATGTCGGGGACATCTACTTGTGGTCGTCGACGATATGAGGGAACGTTCTCAGGGGAAGGGTTTCGGGGAGGTCGGGTTAGAGGGGATCGTCGTCCAAGGGAAGAGGGAGAGTGAAGTCTTTCTTCCCGTCGTCTGGGTGAGCTCCCATGAGACATGACTGGTTCAGAGGTGTCGTAGTATGCGTGAACGATTTCAGGGTTCAGGGTTCAGAGGCGTCCAGTATGTGTGAACTGTTCTGGGGTCTAGAGGCATCCTAGTATGCGTAGACTGTTTCCTAAAGTTCCAGAGGCATCGTAGTATGCTTGGAAGTCCGAGGGTAGTCTCCTACTCTTATGGTGAAGAGGGAGGAAAGAGAGCTAGTTCTTTTGTTACACTGATTGCGTAGTAACCTAGCAGCACTCACTCAAAGTAGAGCAAAGTCTTATAGACAAAGCCTAGTACATTCTGCGGACTCGGCGAAGAGGCGTTCTCCCTGATATCCTTGGATGAAGGCTAGGGTCTCGGGTTTGATAGCGTCTTGCTAGATCGAACGGTCTCACGCGTAGGAGAAGCATGGAAGAGGATACTAGATTACTACACGAGTTATGCGTAGAACTAGCTAGGGAACATGGGAGAAAGTACCCAACTTATATACCAGTGAGGCAAGGGGTGGGAATCCTTAGGGTTAAGAGTTCTACTAGATGTGGTGCGGGTGTCCGTGGCCAAAAGGAGACAAAAGGATCAAAGGAAGCGGATCATGGGAAATGGAATGGCGTGTCCAGAACTCTGTGTGGAAGCGATGGAAACGGAGGCGGTAGAAGTACAAGATAAGGTTCGGTGTCATCTGCTGCGGTTCCGATGCTGTGCATGGAAGGGTAAAGGGGTTCTAGGTGTCCTTCCTGGGTATCTTGGGTAACCTATGCGCCAAGCGAGGTGGAGCGGGAGTGGAGGAGCTAGAGGTTTCCATGGGGTCATCGTTAAGGAATGAAGTGTCGGGAACGAGGTTTGGGGAGTCGGGGACGGGAGGAAAAGAAAGGATGGGGCCGTCCTCTCGTGAGACTGTAACAGAGCACAGCCAGCTCCAAGGAACCCTCTGCCCTATATGCTTCGGCAGATACCCTTAACCCTGAACCCCACAACTATTCCCGGTATGGAATATCTGTCGCATCAGTCGCTAGCACTGCAGGCGCAGGAACTATTGTTCCCATGGATGTATCCACTCCAGAAGAGCCGATCTGAGACCAACCTACTCCAGTAGACCCGGTCCAAGAGTACTTCAGAACGTACACCCCACTCAACCCAGAAACTTTGGACATACCCACTGAAGAACCCCTGTACTTCCCTCCACCTCCCATCAAAGGACGAGGACATCCTACCAGATAGACTTCTAGGAAGGAAACGACTGCCGGAATATCAGACAATTTCTCTGGACAACCAGACGAGGCTCAATGGTGGAGTACCACCATATGAGCATACTATGAGATCAATGACAAGGTTTTTTCCCCACAGCAACAGGTGCTGATTTTCCTCAATAAGCTCAAGGACGCTCAAGGAAGACTCTTCGTGGAACTGCTAGTAGAAAAAGCTCTGGATGACAATGAACAGAAATGACCTTCCCTTTCCACCGTCATCAGTAACTTCCTTACCATGTTCTCACCTCACAACACTGCAGCTCATGCTTGGATGAAGCTTGGGAAGCTTCAACAGAATTTGTGCGACAAAGAAAACGGTTTCTCTGACTACATCACCAAGTTCCAGCTCTTTGCCTCCAGGACAGGCACTACAGATCAGGTCATGTTGATTGACCAACTCAACAATGGGATGGACCCAGAACTGGTTACCATGATCATCGCCATGGAACACCCCCCATCCACCCTTCATGATTGGATTGACAAGGCTAGTCAATTCCACATGCAACAGTCCCGACTGGACTCATACCGAAAAGGATGAATGATATGACCGTTCCTCCCAGAAACACCAGTGTACACTGAACCAGACCTGGATGCTATGGATGTAGATGCCATCTGGACTTCTCCACCGAACCAGACCAAGAAACCAAAGAAACTCCACATAGCACGAGTAGCCACCTTCACCCCGACTATCCTCTCTGATACGAAGAAAGCGTCCATGAGAATCCCAGTTGAGATAACCACCTCTGACGGATGAACAATCTCCATCCTCACCTTAATAGATAGCAGTGCATCCGGAAAACTTGTTGACACCTCCTTAGTAAGGAAATACCGATGGCAAAAACAACAACTGGCAAAACTGATCATTGCTCAGAACATAGACGGAACGATCAACAAGGGAGGAATGACACGACACAAAGCCTGCCTCACAATCTACATTGAAGGAGTAACAGAGGAATGAGATTTCACTATTCTCGACTGCGGAAAGGAGGACATGATCCTCGGTCTCCCCTGGCTTCGTACCAGGAACCCGGTTATTGATTGGACCTCGGGAAAGATTGACCTAACCCTGAAATCATACAGACAGGATGATAAAGAAGCAGGCGAGCAATGATATCTCATCTGCTACCTTGGAAAGGCACCAGATTCCTTCATTAACAGCGAACTTTGAGAAAAGGAATCTCTCTCCCCTTTGGAACGCGCGATAAGACTTCGCAAAACCACACTGTCTATAGAACTGGCTATGGCGGCCAAGAAGGACAATGTAAAACTTCCCCTGCAGTATGCAGATTTTGCGGGAGTGTTTGGAGAACCTAAAGAAGGCGAACTCCCACCCAACCAACCCTTTGACCACGCAATTGACTTAGACAAGAATTTCGTCCTAAAAATTGCTAAGGTCTATCTCCTTAACCCTTTAGAGAAGAAGGCATGTAAAGACTTCATTGAGGAACACCTCAAATTGGATAAGATCATACCATCCAAGTCCCCTCAAGCATCCCCTTTCTTCTTTGTCCCAAAGAAAGATGGAGGACTCTGCCCTTGTCAGGATTACCGATACCTGAACTCCCACATGGTGAAAAACACCTATCCACTCCCCCTCATCTCCGACCTCGTCGATAAACTCCAAGGATCCACACTCTTCATGAAGTTTGATGTCCAATGGGAATACAATAACGTTCGCATCAAAAAGGAAGACCAATGGAAGGCTGCGTTCATCACGACGGAAGGACTTTTCGAGCCAACAGTCATGTTCTTCGGCATGTGCAACTCCCCCCCGACGTTCCAGGCATTCATGAACCATATCTTCGGCGACTACATTGCTAAAGGCTGGCTTATCATCTATATGGATGACCTCATGGTCCACACTGACAACAACCTCGAACGACACTGAGAACTCGTTCGCAAGGTCCTCAAACGTTTCCAGGAACATGGACTGTTCCTCAAACTCTCAAAATGTCAATTCAAGCAACGAAAAGTGGAATTCCTTGGTATGGTTGTCTCTGCCAATGAGATCTCGATGGACCCAGTAAAGCTCTTGGCCATCAAGGAATGGAAAACCTCTTCTTCTGTCAAAGCCGTACAGTCCTTCCTTGGCTTCTGTAACTTCTATCGCCACTTCATCCCTGATTTCTCGGTGATAGTCAACCCGCTCAACAACCTCACCCACAAAGGGAAAACGTGGGACTGGACTCCGATATGCGAAACTGCTTTTCGCACTCTCCAACAAGCTTTTCTTTCCAGACCGGTATTAAAGATGCTGGATATCACGCAGCTGTTCTCCATCATGACGGACACCTCTTTAACTGCAGCAAGCGGTATTCTTCTCCAAGCAGACACTAATGGGGACCTCCATCCCTGTGCTTACTTTTCCGCAACTTTCGCTCCAGCAGAGCGAAACTACGACATTTATGACTGAGAACTTCTGGCAGTCATCAAGGCACTTGAGGTTTGGGCTCACTACCTCAAAGGAACTGGACGCGTGGTCACCGTCTTTACCGACCACAAAAACCTTACCTACTTCCGCGCCCCTCACAAGCTCTCAAGACACCAGGCGTGGTGGATGATGTTTCTCCAGGACTTCGACCTTTTCTTTGTCCATGTCCCCGGATCGAAAATGGCCCCAGCCGATGCCCTCTCCCAGAAGGATGACGTGGACACTTCAGATGACAATGCCGATGTGACTCTCCTTCCGGATCAATTGTTCGTTCGTGCCCTTGACACCTGCATCATCGAGCGCATCAAGGAAAACACAAAGACCAACCCCACAGCTCAAGACCTGGTCGGTACCCTCGCTTCTGGGTTTCTCCCTCTCCCCAGGACCCGCAAAGAGGATTGGTTCTTCGATGAGACCAACCTTTACTACAAAGGATGTCTCTATATTTCCCCAGACCCCCGCCTTGACTTGGTCAAATCGGTCCATGAATCGGCCGTGGGAGGGCATGGCGGCATTTTCTGCATCCTCCAACTTCTTCAACAGGACTACTGGTGGCCCGGCATGGGTATGTTTATCCGACACTTCATTAATGGCTACGCTGTCTGCCAGCAAAATGAGGTAAACACCTACTCCACGGTGCCCCCACTCTCCCTGCTCACCACCACCGCCACTTGGCCTTTCCAACAACTCTCCATTGACCTCATCATGGGGCTCCCATCTTCCAACAATTTTGATTCCATCATGGTTGTGGTAGATCATGGGCTTTCGAAGGGGGTAATTTTCACCCCTTGTTACAAAACACTTGATGCAGCCAGCCTTGCTGCCCTCTTTTTCGACAAAATCTTCCCTTGATTCGGCCTACACGACCACCTCATCTCCGATCACGGTCCACAATTCACCTCTGCATTCGCTAGGGAACTCGCCTGACTTCTCCTGTTATGCTCGGGTCGTAACAGCAAGCTCTGAGAGCTTATCGGACAAGATCTGGCTGCAAGATCAGCTTATCAAGTCCTTGGTCAAGCACAGGCCTTGATCTTTTTCCTCAAGAATGCTGTGCATTCTTATCTTATCTTATCATGGTGCGGCTGTGCCCACACCTTATCTTATCTCTACCAGTGGCTGTGCCACTTCACTATCTTATCTGTGGCAGTGCCACAGCTATCTCCTTGATTAGATGGAGGCAGTGCCTCTATCTCCCAACCCTAGACTGTTGTCACTCGTTCCACACTTCCCTGGAGCCTGGACAACAGATTCCCCTTAGAAGTGCCGGTGGTGCCGCCACACCCTCCCCTTAAAGAGGCTAGACCTCAATCTAGACTTCCAATGACTCATGGTCAATGGCCACAGCCTTGCCCTCTGTCCATGACGTTACCACCCTCTTTCTTATCTATCAGGGCAGTGCCCTTCTAGACCCTTATCTATGGAAGCCTGGTCGCTTCTACCCCTATGCCCGGTAGGCTGCGCCTCCTTCTTCCATCTCACAGAAGCACTAGCTTGCTTCTTACGCTTCTCTTCTGTGATACCTGAAACACTGGTATGTTTCACATTATGCCTTCCATTCTGCCACCCCCTTGATGGTGATGGCGCCACATGCTATGGAAGCATGCACTGGTTTACATGCAGACTCCTCATGCCTAACTTATCCTTCTATGGTACATTTCTATGCAGGGTATAGGGTATGGACTTCCTTTCTTTATACAGTCCTGCATCTGTAGATTAGAGCACCACATGTACATACATAGAATGTGTGTATATAAGCCAAGGGGCTTGCACTGGATGTCCTCCAGTCAAGTTCACTTGGGTTTGGACCTCCCTAAGCCTGCCCAGCCTTGATTCCAACACCACCTCCTCTCCTCAAGACTCCCTGGTGTTGGTCGACGTTCACATAAGGGATAGCCTAAGACCTTGAAGGTTTAGGGTTGTATCACCTCCAGTATGACATAGCACTCTCCTCTGCCTATCACCCTCAGATGGATGGAGAGACTGAACAGGCAAACCAGGAACTCGAGACATACCTCCAGATCTTTTGTGAAGGACATCCAGAATGATGGGCATCCCTTCTTCCGATGGCGGAATTCCATCACAACTCCTCCATCCATTCCTCCACCCAGAAAACACCGTTCTCCCTGATCCTTGGATATGAACCCTAAGCATACCCCCCTCTCAGCAAAACCTTCCTCCTGGCCTTAGAAACCCAGCTGGAACTTCTCTCTGCAGCACGAACAGAAGCAATCATGGCCCATGAACGGTCGCAGCAGATCATGAAGGAATGAATCTTCCCTTGACTCCCTAAATGGAAAGTAGGCGACAAAGTCTAGCTTGACAACCGGAACTTGCGGATCAATTACGCCTCTCGAAAACTGGCACCCTGATGGGAAGGACCATTTGAAATCTTCCAAGTTCTTTCCCCTGTAGCATTCCACCTTCACCTCCCTGCTGGATGGAAGATTCACGATGTTTTCCACGCTTCTCTTCTCTCCTCATTCCAGGAAACAAATGAACATGGTCCAAACTTCCCCAACCCTCTGCCTGACCTTATCGACGGAGATGAAGAATATGAAATTGATGCCATCCTGGCACACCGCAGATCATGCAACCGGAGGCAATACTTAGTCTCATGGAAAGGCTATTCTGCAGCAGAAAACACATGGGAACCAGCGGGCAACCTTCGCCATGCTGCAGCAGAGCTCCATGATTACCAAAAACGTACCCTCAAGACTTCCCAAATGCATAAAAGGATTGAACACACTGAGGTTGTTTCCAGACATGAAGAACACCCCATTATGTCTTCCTACTCATTTGCTCGCCATGTTCCTCAATGCCCCTTCTCCTGCCGAATCTGCCATGGCACTGACCACACTATGACCTGGTGCCCTTGCTACTTTTGTCCCCGGTGCTGCCACAATGCCCTGGGCCACTCCTTCCCTCATTGCCCATTACAAAACCAAATAATCCCATGGCATACCCCTTCACTTTCATCCCTCCCATTTCAAAACCTGCCCTGGACAGGTCTGAGTTTGCTTTGGTAGAGCAAACCTACGAGGAGGGTAATATTACAGTCACACGAGAGGACGGCCCCATCCTTTCTTTTCCTCCTGTCCCTGACTCCCCAACTCTCCACGCCTCTGTCTCCGATGATGACCCTATGGAGGCCTCTCGCTCCTCCACTCCCGCCCCACCACACCTGGCGCGTAGACTACCGAAGATACTCCGGAAGGACACCTAGAAACCCTTTACCCTTCAATGCGTAGCACCGAAGCTGCAGCCACCGCCGCAAGACTATGCCAGACCTTCTCTTCCTGTACTTCTACCAACTCCGTTTCCATCACTTCCACACAGAGTTCCAGATATGCCATTTCATTTTCCATGATTCGCTTCCTTGATCCTTTTGTCTCCTTTTGGCCATGGACACCCGCACCCTGTCTAATAGAACCCTCAACCCTGGAGGTTCCCACCCCCTTGCCTCACTAGTATATAAGTCGGGTACTTTCTCCCACGTTCCCTAGCTAGTTCTACGCCTACCAAGCCTAGTAATCTAGTCCCCTTTCCACACATTCCCATACGCATGAGACTGTTCGATCTAGCCGACGCTATCAAACCCTTGACCCTAGTCTAGCTGCCGCTACTAGGAATCACTCCTATTGCTCTGTCTATAAGACTTCGCTCTACTTTGAGTGAGCGCTGCAGATTACTACACAACCAGCATAACAAAGAAGTCATGAGTGGGAAGAAAAGAAAAGAAAAGAGGCGTAGTGCTGCCTTTGTAGTGTTTGCCACTCCGCCAGGGAAGCCTGATGCCGGTGCACGAGCACTGTCATGTGTCTGAAATCGTCAGACACTATTTATGGCTAATAAATTCCCACTGGCTTTCCTTTCCTTTTTACCATTTAAGCCACTTCATGCTGCTCCCGTTGTATGACCTTCCTCATCTGTGTGTAGACATACAATATACAATAGAGGATGTAACCTAGTACAACTTGTCTTTTTGTACAGACGGATGTGAAATGAATCACATTGTGGCGAAGATTTGACGGTAAGGTGTTGCTATACCACCGACTTTCTGACAATAAGCTCAGTTTATCAACGCCAAGATTTTGGCCGTTCTCCAAGGTTTTGATCCCCTCTTGCTGGTGGATGTGAAATGAATCACCTTGCGGTGAAGATGTCTGCAAGAAATGGATCGACGGTAGGGTGTTGCTGTACTACCAACTGTCTGACAATAAACACTGTCTCCAATGAAGGTTTTTGATCCGTTTGTCCCCTTGTGATCGAGGTGATATTGTTGTCGTGTTGGCTTATACTTCTCTCAAACAGTGGCCAACTCACAGATCATCCACAATGGCCCTTTATCTTAACGATTCCTTGTCCTCGATATCAGCCTCCTCTGCCCTTGCAGCCATTGGAAGAATCTCCTGCATGGTGAGGACTATTTTTCGTCGACCTCAAAGCCCATTCATCTCTCCCGATAGACTGGGGAGTTCGCCAGACGCTTTCAAGTTGGATGGGCTCCTTTAGTTCCCAAACATCGCACTGGCATTCAAGCACGAGTCCAGGCAGCTTCAGATCCAACACATCCGCTTCCATACGCTCCATATACCCCGTTCAGGGCTCGTCGCTGTGAAGAGCCTTCAAGTAGCCTGGCTCTGCCAGATTCGCACTCGACTGAAGTAAGTAACGTCACCTTATCCATAATGTCTTTCTCACTTGATTAAAGGATTCGTCGCCACCACGGCCTTTGTCATCCATATTTAGCCCCCCAGATGTGGCTGCCACCGGCCTAGTCGATCTCTCCACAAGAGTGTCGCCTGCTGGTTAATTCCCCTCGGGTGGCCCAACATTCATCCTCCCCAGCTACCTCACACTTTGAGACATGGGGCCATCCAAACTCAGTCGCCGAAGTCTGTACCACCCCTGTCATTTCTCGGGAGAGTGGTGCCCTGATCAGCAAGGACATGACACCTACTACCCCTGCCATACTGCCCAGCAGCAGTAATCCAATGGGCCAGGATTTGACCTTGCCCCCCGCTCCACTACCTACCACTAACATCCCCCTTGGAAGTGTCCCAATGGATGAAGACTTGATATGTCCCTCGGTTCCGCCATCTGCTATCCCTGGCATTCCCGGAGGAACTGCTCTCCCAAAGTGCGGGGACTCCACTTCCTTATGTAATCCCAACAACGTTGCAATGAACGACTCTACCTCCACTGCTACCACGAGTAATACTTCCTGTCTGACCCAGCTTCCCACCACCTCTCCTGCAAGTAATCCTTTGACCCCAATTAAGCCCATGCCGTTACCCCCCATTCCTACAGCTCTTGTCGATATTATTGGCAAAGCAGTTTTAGAACATCTTTCCTCAGGGGTAGTCGAGCCGACAGTTCGAGGCATTGTTGATGCCTGCATTCCCTGCCTCATGGAAATACCAGAAAATCATATCACACCAGGGCATGCAATGGGGTGGGGCAGTTGTCCTAAGAGCAAGGGCCGTAGTCCCAATCTAGATGGTCACCATGGGTCAGATGGTGATGATGATGAAGAACTGATGCCACCACCTAGGCGAAAGAAGCCTGGGCCATGAGGAAAAATGAATCGTTTGCATGTGAGTAGTCTTGTAGAATAGTGTTTCTGTTGTTGAATCCCAAGGCAGAGCACATTCCGTGCATACCTCAAAAGCAAGAAGATCATTCCCACTGGACACAAGGGAATCCTGCCCGTTTCCGCCCCTACCAATGCTATCGACACTTTTAATCAAAACGGCAAGTTACCCCCAATGTTGGAGAATATCGCCCTTGACTGGGCAGCCAATCCACTATCTGCATCATGCTGGAATCGTGAAGCCATTGCGATCTTATCACTTGATTTTCATGTGAAACTCAAAAGTGGGGCATTCAAGGATGTCATCTATGATGAAGGTACAGTAGGCAACAAAACCGTTGCAATAACTAACCTTGATGCAGTGCGCAAGCACTTGTGGGAATTTCGCTTAGATTTGGCATGACCAAACATAGTACAAACAAACAGCTACAAATCGGTCCCTAGGTCATGTGATTTGGCCTAAAGGTGGCTGAGATATTGCCATTTTAAGGT
>JBBPLT010000596.1:0-17055 GCA_038089955.1 Strobilomyces dryophilus | reverse complement strand
ATATCCTGGGAGTCCGATGTTTCTTCTCTTTAGTCTCTTACATCGGACTCCAGGTATGTCCCTAGTGCTCTGTAGCGCCTTAATATAGTCTCTTACATCGGACTCCAGCTGCCCTTTGTCCAGCTGTCTAACACCTTCTGCCTTGGACTCGTCAGTGGTCATATCATGTGCCTTTTCCTGTGCAACCTTGCACTGTTTGATACGAGCACGTTCTTCAAAGGTAAGGCTCTTCTTGGCCTCGGCTAGCATTCGTGCATGCTCTGCTCTGGACAGTAAATTCCTTTGGCTGGTGTGGGTGTTCCTGTTCTTTTTCTTATGGACAATAGTGGTCCATTCCTTACCAGGTGGTTCCTTTCCTCCTGAGGAGGGTTGAATGTGGATCGGGACAATAGTCTATCCCTGACCTTAATGGTCATCCTTTGTAAGGCTTCCTGGCATTGCAGGATATTGTTTATACTCAGCGGGACCATCACGGTACTCATGTGTGCCAGTCGCAAGTTTCTCTTTGACTGGCAGGTCACTAATAGAGCACTCTCTGCCATTGGCTGAACTCCCGAGGTCGCCAGGACTGAGTTCAGGTAAAGCAGACAGCATTGGAAGCAAAGACTTGCTAGAAGCTCGTCTATGCGGGGTAGTGGGAGCAATCTCTTGTCGAGAAGCAGCGCTTCTGAGGGAATAGTGGATAGACATCTTGGTTATTAGAAGGGGTTGCTTGAATTTCGTGAGTTGACTCAGTGGGCCTTAACTGGAGTGTTCTCATCAAAGAAGCAATATGAAAGAGTTCAAAACAAGATAAAGTTTTGAGGATAAGGAATTGTCAAAAAAGATGAAACAGTAGACCAATCGAAACTGGTCTTGTCTCATCAAAGAAGAGTCTTGCAAAGTGACAGGGTAAAATCCTTGGTTGCAAAACTGGGCTATCTAGTAAGGTATGTCCTCAATTTATATCTATGGGGTCAGGAACCGGGATGAGGTGTCGGGGAGTAGAGAGCATGGGCATAGTATGATAAGGAGATCGATAAGAATGTGGGTCATGTGGCAATAGCAAAGGGCAAGCATGTAGCATATGGAACTGTGTCAATAGGTAGTCATGGGAAGAGTAAGAGCATATGGTAAGGTTGCGATGGCAAGGCATGATAAGGGAAGGGGTGTATTTGCTTCAATCTCATAGACTGACAAAGATTGATATTTTTTCCATGGCCCAAATCACTCTCAGGCTATAGACCAAGAGGACTGATACTTTTTTCCACAGTCCAGACTATGCATTGGTCCACTCTATAACTCTTGGTCCACTCTCTTTTACTTCAGGCCACTCTATTTAGGCAAATCCCTATACCTGACTGCACTCTGTACTTTAGGTTACAAGGCCTGATGATTCTTGGGCCTACTTAAGGTTCTTTAGTGTATTTACACATGTATCTCCCTTTATCTTACCTTTTACCATCTGTTTTCTATCTATTAGACTGCCTGAAAACCATTTCTATTGCCCAAAACCCATCTCCCTTTATCCTTGACCTCTTCTTGACCTCTTCATTCTTGACCATACTTTAGACTTTTCAGTCTTTGCATTCCCACACCTTTGGTCCAAGCATTGGTCCATTCTAGGGCTACTTGGACTTCAGCAAATATCTTGGGCCTTCTTTTGGGTTGAGCATATGTTATAGTCATACAGAAAGACAGCCCCATCCTATCTTTTCCTTTCCTTTCCAACAACTCCATGGAGACCAAGTCCAGTTCCACCATTGTTGTCCCTCCATCTCTGCTACACAGGATGTCTAAGAAACCCAAAGGCAATGTTTGAGCAACCACCATCTTCTCCTGCATGGAACTCACACCCTTGCCTTCATCATCCTCTTCTTTGATGTACTTCTACTGATCTCTGTTTCCATCACTTTCACATGGAGTTCTGGACACACCGTTCCACTTCCCATGTTTCACTTTCTTTGATCCTTGTTCCCTTGGTTACCTCAGATACCCGTTGCCTGACACCATGGTAATCCTTAACATCTTCTTTCTTTGATCTCCTTTGACAACAGACACCTGAGACCATACTTAGTAGAACCCTTAACCCTGAGAGTTCCCGCCTCTTGCCACTTCCTTAGTATATAAGTCAGGTACTCCCTTCAATGTTCCCTAGCTAGTTCTATGCACTCCCTGCCTAGTAATCTAGTTCACCTTCCATGCATCCTCTTCACATGAGACCTTTAATCTAGCTGCTGCTATTGAAACCCTAGTTCTTCATATAGTCGACACTATGAAGGAACCTATCTTTCTGTCTAAGCTGCCTGCTACAGCATCTTCACTTTGTCTATAAGACTTTGCTCTACTTTGAGTGAGCGCTGCTAGTTACTATGCAACCAGCATAACAAAAGAACTAGCTCTCTTCTCTCCCTCTTCATCATAAGAGCAGGAGCTTACCATCGGATCATTCATGCATACTATGATGCCTCTGAACTCAGGATCTCCAAGCATACTATGATGCCACTGGAACTTTAGGAAATGTTCATGCATACTATGATGCCTCTGAACTGCAAACATATCTGGACAAGACTCCAAATCCTTGGTAGGATGATCCACATCCTCCCTAGGATGACAATTCCCCATCTTCCGACCTCCCTGTAACCCCTCCCCCAATAATGTCCCCTCTTGTTGTTGTCAACCCCACATCGTTGTTTCTGACATAGAAGACAAATAGAACACTGCTGACTCTAAAGGGACCTCTACCAAGTATACCCCAGTAGAGATCCTCAAATCTAAACCCCACAACTACTCCAAATACAGAATTACAGTTGCTGGTGCCACTGGCATGGGAATCATAGTTCCCATGGACATATCCACCCCCAAAAAGCTGATCTGGGATTACCTGAGTACTGAAGTTATAGCTCCCATGGATACTTCTACCCCCAAAGAACTGACTTAGGATTACTTGACCTCCCCCACCCCCCCACCTCTATGGAAGAGCAAGGATGCCCTACATGCTGGGCCTTCCAAAAAAAAACCATTGCTGGAATGCCTGGAGACTTCCCTGGAAAACTGGATGAAGCCCAATGGTGGAGTAACATCATGTGGGCTTACTACAAAATCAACAACAAGATATTTTCCCCATAGCAACAGGTGCTGATCTTCCTCAACAAACTCCAAAACAAACAAGGAAGACTCTTTGCAAACCCTCTAATAGAAAAAGCCCTCTCTAATGATGAATGGACACGACCATCACTCTCCTTTATCGTCTGTGGCTTCTCACCACATTCACCCCTTATGATGTTGAAGCTCAAGCTCAAACCAAGCTAAAGAAACTCCAACAGAACTTATGAAACAAGAAGAATGGTTTCTCCAACTATGTAACCAAATTCCAACTTCTCACCACCCAAACCAGCATCTTTGACCAGATCATGTTGATTGATCAACTCTGCAATGGATTGGACCCTGGGTTGGTTACAATGATCATTGCTGCTGAAAAACCACCCACCACCCTCCACAATTTTGGTTCCACACCTAGAAATCCAGGATGGACTTATACCACAAGGACCAGACAGTGCAACCCTTTCTTCAAGGAACTCTGGAACCTCCCCAATGCGACCCTAACATTATGAACATTGATGTAGTATGGATCTCCTGCAAGAAACCAGGATAGCAACCCCAGCCTCAGGAGAAGAAGAAGTAAGTCTTGGTGGTAGCCATGGTATAGAAGAACTCCACCAATAATTGGTCCCTCCAGCTACCCATAACCATTCTCCATGACACCCACCATCTCAACCTCTCCACCTTGGTTGACAGTGAAGCCTCTGGTGACTTCATCCACAAGAAACTGGTTAGCAAATACAGACTTCTGACCACCCACCTTCCTAGACCCATTAGAGCCACCAATGTTGACAGGACTAATAATGAAGAAGGAGTCATCCATAGCAAAGCATGGCTGAATGTCAAAATTGGAGACTTCGAGGATACCTATGACTTCATGGTCCTCAACTGTGGAAAAGAAGATATGATTTTGAAGATGCCATGGTTACACGCTACCAACTCCAACATCAACTGGATGACTAGGGATATCAACATCACTCCCTGAATCTATCAAAAGGACAATGAGGATGCCTTGGAACAGCACTACCTGGTCCGATACTTGGCAGCCATCCCTGACTTATTTATCTGCCAGGAACTTGCCAAAAGGAATTCCCTCTCTCCCCTTGAATGAGCCATTTGAATCAGGAAAACCATCCTCTATAGAAAGACGAAGTAACCCTTCCACCACAATGTACTAACTTTGCCAAAGTCTTTGGGGAATCTAACAATAGGGACCTCCCCCCCCACCAACCATTTGACCATGCGATCAACCTCAACAAAAACTTTGTTCCCATGATTGCCAAAGTCTATCCTTTCAATCCCTTAGAAAAAAAGACATGCAAGGAATTCATTGAAAACACCTGAAGTCTGGGAAGATCGTACTGTCCAAATCCCCCCAAGCCTCCCCATTCTTTTTTATCCCTATGAAGGATGAAGGACTCTGCCCCTGTCAAGACTACCAGTACCTGAATTCCCATACAGTAAAGAACACCTACACCCTTTCACTCATCTCCAACCTCATTGATAAACTCCAAGAATCGACTCTCTTTACTAAGTTCAATGTATGATGGGGGTACAACAACATCTGGATCAAGAATGAGAACCAGTGGAAAGCAGTGTTCATAACTCCAGAAGGACTCTTCGAACCAACAGTCATGTTCTTCAGAATGTGTTACGATCGCTGCCCCATGTCCCGCATCTGCAACGGACTTAACGTCTCTTCTTCTTTTCTTTCTTATCTTATCTTTCCTCTTATCTAATCTCTTTATCTTATCATCCAGGATCAATGGCCTCAGCCTTGCCCTCTGATCTCTGCACCATCGTCACTCATTTCACCTTCATCATTCACCCATGCTTGATGCATCCCTTGACACAGCCCAGTGCTGTGCATGCTTCCCTTCCATTCTCCCACTGCTGCATGGCTGTGGTATGCTTCTCTTCTTTCATTCCCTATGACACATGTTTCACCCTTGATACACATTTCAGCCACACCCCTGTGCCCAGGGCACAGGGTATGGACTCTTATAGATGAGATGTATTATGTAAACCTATGTACTCCATGAATATATAAACCCACTGGACGACGACTGGCATCCCCAGTCTAGTTCACTTGGGTATTCTCCTCTCTAAGGCCCCAGCCTAGATTCCAACTCTCTTCCCCTTCCAAAGAGTATTGGTTGACAAGTGGTAACTCAAGGACCCAGGTCTTAGGGTTGTATCAAATGTGCAATTCCCCCTCCACATTCCAGGCCTTCATGAACCACATCTTTGGTGACTATATTGCCAAAGGATGGCTCATCATCTACATGGACAACCTCATGGTTCATATCAATGATGACCTAGCCAAGCACTGAGAGCTCATCCAAAAGGTTCTCAAATGATTTGAGGAACATGGATAGTTCCTTGAACTTTCCAAGTGCCAATTCAAACAACAAAAGGTGAAATTCCTAGGAATGGTCATCTCCACCAATAAGATCTCAATGGACCCTGTTAAACTCTCGGCCATTAACAACTGGAAAATGCTCTCTTTAGTCAAGGAAGTAAGGTCTTTCCTAGGCTTCTGTAACTTCTATCACTGCTTCATCCTCGACTTTTTGGCAATAGTCAACCTGTTGAATGCCCTCACCTACAAAGGAAAGGCCTGGACATGAACTCTGGAGTGCAAACATGCTTTTTGCATCCTTCAGAAGGCCTTCCTCTCTCAACCAGTGTTGAAGATGCCAGATGTTACACAACCCTTCTCCATCATGACAGACACTTCCTTTACTGCAGCAGGCAGCATTCTCTTGCAGGCTGATTCTAACAGCAACCTTCATCCTTGTGCATACTTCTTGGCAACCTTCATTCCAGCTGAGTACAATTATGGCACCTATGATTGTGAACTCCTCGTGGTCATCAAGGCATTCAAGACTTGGTCCCACTACCTTTGAGGAACTGGGTACATGGTCACTGTCTTCACCAACCATAAAAATCTCATTTACTTCTGTGCCCTGCACAAACTCTCTCACTGACAAGCCTGATGGATAATATTCCTCCAGGATTTTGACCTCCTTTTTGTTCATGTCCCTGGTTCAAAAATGGCCCCAGCTGATGCCCTCTCCCAGAAGAACAAGATGGATACCTCTGACAACAACACCAATGTTGTCCTCCTTCCTGATCAATTCTTCGTCCATGTGCTTGACACCTGTATCATCAAGCACATCAAGGAAAATATGAAGACTGACCCAGCCACCCAGGACATGATTGGCACCCTCACTTCCAGCTTCCTCCCCCTTCCATGGTCCAATAAGGGGGATTGGTATTTCAACAATACCAACCTCTACTACAAGAACCACCTCTACATTTCCCTGAAGCCTTGCCATGATCTTGTGGGGATCATTCATGAATCAGCTGCTGGGGGCCATGGTGGAATCTTTTGCATCCTTCAACTACTCTAGTGGAACTACTGGTGGCCCAGAATGGGAGTGTTTATCTGACACTTCATCAATGACTGTGCCATTTGCCAGCAACACAAGATCAACACTCATTCTACCATTCCACCCCTCTTCCCACTCAACACCACTGCCACCTGCCTCTTTCAATAGCTCTCCATTGACCTCATCACAGGTCTCCCACCTTCCAATGGCTTTGACTCTATCATGGTCATGGTAGACCATGGGCTTTTGAAGGGGGTAATTTTCACCTCTTGCCACAAAACTCTCAATGCAGCCAGACTTGCCACACTCTTTTTCTCCCATGTCTTTCCCTGCTTCAGCCTACATGACTGCCTCATCTCTGATCATGGTCCACAATTTGCCTTCGCATTCACTAGGGAACTAGCCCAACTCTTGCAGTACAATGTGGCCCTCTCCTTCGCCTATTATCCCCAAATAGATGAAGAGACAGAATGCACCAATTAGGAGCTCAAGACATATCTCCAGATCTTCTGTGAAGTACACCTGGAAAAATGGGCAATCCTCCTCCTGATGGTGGAGTTCCACCACAACTCCTTGGTCCACTCCTCTACCTAGAAAACCCCATTCTCCCTAATCCTTGGGTATGAGCCCTAGGCATACCCACCTCTTAGAAAAACATTACTTTCCACCCTGGAAACCCACCTGGAACTCCTCTTTGCGGCACGAACCGAAGCCATTGTAGCTCATAAACAGTTGCAATAGATCATGAAGGAACAGATCTTTCCTCATCTCTCTAAATGGAAAATCAGAGATAAGGTCTGGCTTGACAATTGGAACCTATGAATCAACTATGCCTCCCAGAAACTAGCCCCATGATGGGAAGGACTGTTCGAAATCTCCCAAGTTCTTTCCCAAGTAGCTTTCCACCTCTGACTTCCTGCAGAGTGGAAGATTCATGATATCTTCCACATCTCTCTCCTTTCTTTGTTCCAGGAAACAAATGAACACAGCCCCAACTTCCATAACCCTCCACCTGACCTGATTGATGGGGACAAAGAACTGTAGCAGAAAACACTTGGGAACCCACAGGCAACCTTCAGCACACCACTGCAGAACTCTGTGACTACCAAAAATGACACCCTCAGGACTTCCCCAATACATAAAAGAACTGAATATATCCAGGGTCATCTCCCCATATCCCACTATGTCCTCCAAAATCTCCACTCACCATGTCCCCCAGGGTTCTTTTTCCTGCTGCATCTGCCATGGTACTGACCACACCATAACCTGGTGCCCCTACTACTTCTGCCCCTGCTGCTGCCAAAACTCCCCAGACCACTTCTTCCTATGCTGCCCCCTCCAGAACCAAACCAACCTGATGGCATACCCCTTCACCTTCATTCCACCCATCCCTTGCCCCACCCCTGACAAGTTAGAGTTTGCTCCAGTGGATCAAATCTATGTGGAGGATAATGTTACAGTCATATGGGAAGACAGCTCCATCCTATCTTTTCCTCCCCTTTCCAATGACTCCATGGAGACTGAGTCCAGTTCCACCACTATTGTCTCACCATCTCTGCTGCACAGGATGTCTAAAAAACTCAGAGGCAATGTCTGAGCAATCACCACCTTCTCCTGCACAGAACCCACACCCTTGCCTTATCTTCCTTTTCTTTGATGTACTTCTACTGATCTCCATTTCCATCACTTCCACACAGAGTTCCGGACACACCATTCCACTTCCCATGTTCCACTTCCTTTGATCCTTATTTCCTTGGTTACCTCAGATACCCATTGTTGCCTAACACCATGGTAACCCTTAACATCTTCTTCCTTTGATCCTTTTCCTTCTTTGACAACAGACACCTGAGACCATACTTAGTAGAATCCTCAACCCTAAAAGTTCCCATCCCTTGCCACTTTCTCAGTATATAAGTTGGGTACTCCCTCCAATATTCCCTAGCTAGTTCTACACACTTCCTGCCTAGTAATCTAGTTCACCTTCTATGCATCCTCTTCGCATGAGACCTTCGATCTAGCTGCCACTATTGAAACCCTAGTCCTTCATATAGTTGACATTACAAAGGAACCTGTCTCACTGTCTAAGCTGCCTGCTACAGCATCTTCACACTGTCTATAAGACTTCACTCTATGTCGAGTAAGCACTGCTAGGTTACTATGCAACCAGTATAACAGCATATTGCATCTACAGACTCATATCTACTGTTCTCTCCAAGAAGAATTGCCATTTTACAATGAGAGACAAATGGTATAAAGCACTAGCTTGCTCTACAGTGCTATCTACACATTCTCCTGTCATCTACACACTGTCCTAAGCACCTAGACCTTGCCCCGAAATCATCCAATTACCCTTAAACTATCCTAGACCTTGGATCTTATAAGACCAATGTTCTTGGAGCTAAGACCAATGAAGACTAATGTTTTTCCTGTGGCATAAACCACTCTCAGGCCACAGACCAAGAGGACTGTCACTTTTTCCCACACTCTGGACTATGCATCAATCCATCCAATGGCTCTCAGACCACTTTCTTTTACCTTGGGCCACTCTATTTAGATATTCCCCTGTACCTAACTGTGCTCTATACCTTAGATTACAAGGCCTGATGACTCTCAGGCCTACTTAAGGACTTGTAGTGTATTTACATATGTATCTCCCTTTACCTTACCTTCTACCATCTGTTTACTACCCATTAGACTGCTTGAAAACCCTTTCTATCACCCAAAAATTTCTTTCCTTTCATCCTTGGCCTTTCTTTGACCTCTCCATCCTCAACTACATTTTAGACTTTTTGGACTTCACTTTCCCATGCCTTCAGATCAAGCATCAGTCCATCCCTAAGCCTCCAGGACTTCAGCAACCAAGACCCACTACTACAATTCCTGGGTATCCCCTCATCCAGGTTCTGTATTTTACATCAGACTTCAGCAAACACCTTGGGCCCCCTTTTGAGTCGAGCCTATCATGCCCAAGACCCACTACTATAACTCCTGGGTGTCCCCTTACCTAGATCTTGTGTTTTATATCATGAACTATGAAATATAGGCCAATTGAACAAATGATAGTGGTGTGCTTGGCCCAGAAGATTGAGTAAGCAACAGTGTGCCAGCACAACTCCTCCATGTGAAACTTTTGATGATGGCCTCCTGGACATTGTAATGATGTTATTTACCTACGAGTTGTAGGGGGAGATTTGAATATGGTGAATTTCATGCTGGGTGATAAGGATATCTAGACCTTGGATGAAAGTGGGGCCATTGTCAGTGACCAGTTCAGATATGGGACCCCAACAGCAAAGGAAGTCCTCAAAGATGAATGCAGCAATGGCCAAGCTGTTCTTGGTCCAAAGTATCCACCATTCTGGGTAAGCAGTAAGAGCACATCAGGCCTAGAGAATGTAGTGATACCTGCCTAAGTGGGGCATCAGCATCATGTCAATGTGGACACATCAAAAGAGACTGCCAATAATGGGTATGGTTGGTGGAATATGAAAATGAGTAGTCTGGTGGACTTGACACTCATGACAAGTCTGAATAAACCACTTGATGTCATTGACCAACATCAGCCACCAAATATGGAGGAGGAGTCTGGTATGGATCATGAAGACACCTTTGTGTCCAAGGTTATTGTGGGCCTCTTTGATAAGTCCATATTGTCAGGTACAAGTTGGTGATAGCCATGTGGTTCTCAATGTCAAAGGGAGCCATAAAGAATGAAAAAACAAGTTGAGTTCACAAAGAAATGGAACTCAATGTCCAAGAGGTCTGTGGGATGGATATGCATCTCAAGAAATAAATAAATGGTCCAAAGATAGTTCTCTTTTGTCTTGGCCATTTCAAACTGAGGGATAGAGGATAATCTCTAAGGAGGAGCAGGAGTTCTTTCATTAAGAGTTTACACAGTTCCTGGAAACATGAGACCAATAGAGTTATCATGATTATGCCACTATTTGTTTCTGTTCTTCTCTTCTTGTTTTCTTTATGACCAGTAACCATGACTCATTTTCCTTGTATTTCTACCAAACTCCATTTCCATCACTTCCATATGGAGTTCTGGATCCATTACTTCCTTCTCCCATGTCCTGTCTTTGATCCTTGTTTCCCTCATAACAACAGATGTCCATTTCTCCTCTAGGGTATCTCTCCTTTTGGCCCTCATAGTTCCCACCTCCATCCAAAGCATATAAATACCTGATGCCCATGTACTTTAGCCCTAAGCTAGTTCTATGCAATACCAGTGTAGTTTCTAGTCACTGCTTGCCTTTACAGTATAAAACACAAGTCCTAGGTGAGGGGACACCTAGGAGTTGTATGTATGGGTCTTGGGTATGATAGGCTCAATCCAAAAGGGGGCCCAAGGTGTTTGCTGAAGTCTGATGTAAAATACAGAACCTGGATGAGGGAACACCCAGGAATTGTAGTAGTTGGTCTTGGGTGTGATAGGCTTAACCCAAAAGGGGGCCTGAGGCATGTGCTGAAGTCCTGGAGGCCTGGAGATGGACCAATGCTTGATCTGAGGGTGCAGGAAAGCAGAGTTAAAAATGACCAGTCAGTTGAGTGAGTGAGGAGAGGTTGTGAGGTGTCAGTGAGGTAGGAGAGGGCTTTCAGATGAGCTAGCTGGGTGATTGGCAAGTAGTAGAAAGGTAGGAGAAAGCTAGATACATGTGTAAATACTTGAAACCAGCTTAAAAAGAGGTAGGGATATGCTGGGCTTTGTAAGAAAGGTATAAAAAGTCTAAATAAACTGATCCAGGTGAGATGTAAGTAGACTGAGATTGTCTGCACAAGACTGACATATGGTCCAGACTATAGGAAAAAGTGTCAATCAACCGGTCTTGTAGTTTACTAGCCTGGGTATCATAGGAATGGACCAGTAGTATATCCGGAATGTCTATGTTAGATCGATGTGTAGTCCAAACCATGGGAAAATTAATTCAGACTATCAGATTATTGGTGTGTTGTGCATTTCAGGCTCAGGAGTGCAATAGAGGTCATTGGGTGAAGTCCAGAGAGTAGGAAGATGATTGGATTTATGTGTAGAGTGAGTCCAAGCTTTACATAGGGACACTCTAGGATGGACCAACACTTGATCTGAGGATGTGGGAAACTGGAGTTCAAAAGACCAGTTGGTTGGTCAAGTGAGGAGAGGTCGGTGAGGTGTCAGTGAGATGTGAGAGGGCTCTCAGACAAAGGAAAGGAACTAGCTAGGTGGATAACAAGGTAGTAGGAAGATAGGTAAAGACTAGATACATGTGTAAATACTTGAAACCAGCTTAAAAGGGGGTCAAGATGTACTGGGCTTTGTAAAGGTATGAAAACATTAAATAGACCAGTTCAAGTGAGTGGTACAATGACTCCAAAAAGCATTCCAATATCTAACCTTGAACTAGGGCATGAAGCACCCCACAAACACCTGTGGGAATTTTCCTTAGCTTTGGTAAGACCAAACAAAGTACAAACTCTTGGCTACAGATTGGTATCTTGGTCATGTGATTTGGCTTAGGGGTTGTTGAGATACAGCCAAAACAAACCTGCTATACCATTGGAACAGTTTTTGTACCTTTGAAAACATAGCATATTTGGTATTAGTTGGTACTTGGTATAGCCTCATTTGGCCTTAATCACAGCCTGGACCATTCTTGGCATACTTTTAATCAACTTTTGACATTCTTTCATTGGTATCTTTTCCCACACCTATTGAATCCTCTCCCACAATTCTAAAATTCCACTAGGAGGATTCTTACACTCTCCTAGCCTCCTTTTGAGATAACCCTAGAGGTGTTCAATAAAGTTTAGGTCAGGAGATTATGCAGGCCAGGTCATGGTATCAACTTCCTGATCCTCTAGCCACTCCTTTACCTTTCTGCAAGTATGCTTGGGGTCATTATCCTACTGAAAGATGTGATGAGAATTAAGACCATAAAACTGCAAAGTGCTCAGCAATTCATCCTTCAAAATTTAAAGGTAAAGGTCACCATTCATTCTACCATTAATCTTAGCAGTATAGCCAACTCCCTGCCAAGTCATATATCTATATACCATCATCACAGAACCTCCTTCAAATTTGACTATATCTTGTACCAGTCTATCACTCAGCCACTTACCTGACTTCTTCCATGCCCATTTGTGTTCATCTGATCCTAGGTGATTGATTTTGGTTTCATCAGACCATATGATCCTTTTCCAGTCCTCTATAGTCCAATCATTATGGGCAATAGCAAAATCCAAGCAAGCCTTACAATGCTTAGGAGAAAGTGACAGGTGTTTGAACTTGACTACAGCTTTCATTCCAGATTTTTTCAAGTGGTGGTGGATAATATTAGGGTGAAGAGGCTGGTTAATGATGTTAGAGAGTGCCTTGTCCACCTGGACAGCATTTTGTGCCTTCTGACTAGTGAGAAGGTGGATAGCATGGTGGACATTGGTAGAAGAAAGCTTGGATGGGTAACCTCCAATAGATTTTTAAAAGTCAGAATGCTTCTTGGAATGAAGTCTGGATATAGTGGCTATGCCAACACCAGTACTAGATGCAATGGAGCACAAAGAATGACCAGCATCAAGCTAGAAGAGGATAGTATTTTCTTAGGTAGTAGAAAGAGATTGTATAATGGTAGAAGTAGGGAATAAAGAGGCATGGGAATGTTTTTAAACTCAGACATAATGTTGATATGAATATCTTTATTTGTAGAACCAAACCAAGGTAAATAATATATTGGATCATGGTAATTCTATATCTTGTAATAGAAGTACAAAAACTATTCCAATAATATAGCAGTCTTGCTTTGGCTGTATCTCAACAACCCCTGAGCCAAATCACATGACCAAGATACCAATCTGTAGCCAAGAGTTTGTACTTTGTTTGATCTCACAAAAGCTAAGGAAAATTTCCATAGGTGTTTGTGGAGCACTTCATGCCCTAGTTTAAGGTTAGGTATTGAAATGCTTTTTGGAGTCACTCTATGTCATGAAGTTCCAGCTTTATGCTACCAAGTCCAAAATTACTGACCCCTGTAACCCTTATTGATCAATTCAATGAAGAACTGGGCCTGGAAATCACCAGCATGATTATCTCCATGGAGAAACCTTCCATGATCCTCAATAACTGGATAGAGAAAGCTAGTCAATTTCATGCCCAAAAAACCTGCTTGGAGTAGTATAGACAATGAAGAACTATAGGACATCTCCTTTTCTGTGAATTAGGCTCTTGTAGACAAGATGTCAATACTATGGATATAGATACTATATGACTTTCCCCCATTAAGCACACCCAACATATCTGCAAAACCTTTGCTTTATTTGTCACAAAAAAGGATGCTCAACCAGGAACCACCCATGGAACCAGGGGAAAGGAAGTGACTTCAAGAAGAAAAGTGACCCAACAAAGTCTACCACTTTCATTCATACTTGTGCCACTATGACTCTGCAAACAGAGGTAGACAAATACATCTCCTCCATTGAAATGAAGAAAGGAATCTCCTCTTAAAATGTCCTCAAGGTCCTGAAGGCTTGTTATGAGGACAATAAAAAGAACTCAGCTGAAAATGAAAAAGAAGCCCTGATGATGAAGAAGCTGTGGAAATGAGGACTACCAAAGTTCCAAAAGAAGAGGGTTTTTAAAATGGAGAGGTGGGTTAATGTCACAACTCCCTAAAGCTATGATTGCTTGTGTACTAGTATCTGATGGAAAGGCTTATTCTATATGAATCCCAATCTCATTTTATGCCTTCACCAGAGCAAAAATCATTGACACAAATACCCTCATTGATTGTGGGACCTTAGGAAACTTTATTGACCAAGCTTTGGTTAAGAAACACCACCTCAAGAAGGAATGACTCCTAAAACTGCTCAAGGTCCAAAATATGGATGGAATGAACAATCAAGGAGGAATCATTCATTATAAGGTAAAAGTCATTTTCAAAATAGGAAATATTGAGGAAAAAAAGGACCTTATGGTCCTTAACTGCAGAAAAGAAAACATAATCCTAGGACTTCCTTGGCTCTGACAGAGCAATCCCTCCATCAACTAGACCACTGGAACTGTGACCCTACTTGACAAACCCACCTTTCAATGGTATGAGTACCCAGATGTAGTAGAACAGTACTACCTCCTGAGATTTCTCAACACCTCCCCATCCTTTATCATAGAAGGATGCTGGCTATATTGAATGAACTCTTACCTTTCCAACATGCCAAGTTGTTAATTCAAAACACCACCATCTCCACAAAACTCACCATAAAGGCACAAAAAGATGAACAACCCCTTCTTGACCACTACAAGAATTTTGCCAGGATATTTGAAGAGCCTAGATCAGGTGAACTTCCCCCTTACCATCCCTTTGATCATGTCATTGATCTTGGAAAGGATTTTGTTCCCAAAGTAGCCAAAGTCTATTCACTTAACCTACAAGAACATGACATATGCAAAGAGTTCATCATAGAATATCTAAAAAGCAGGAGAATCATCCCCTTGAAATCCCCCAAAGTATCCCTATTCTTCTTTATCCCAAAGAAAGATGTGGGACTCTGCTTCTGTCAGGATTATTGATATTTGAACTCCCACATGATTAAGAATGCTTACCTCCTCCTACTTATCTCCAATCTTATTGATAAATTCAAGGGGTCCAAACTCTTTACCAACTTTGATATCCAATGGGGATATAACAATGTATGCATTAAACTGGAAGATCAATGGAAAACTGCCTTCATTACTCCTGATAGTCTCTATGAACTGACCATCATGTTCTTTGGGATGTGTAACTCTTCCATTACCTTCCAAGCATTTATGAATCATATTTTCAAAGATTTCATTGCTGAAGGATGACTCATCATCTACATAGATGACCTCTTGGTTCATTCCATTGATAACCCCTCCCTCCATCAAGATCATGTATGCAAAGTGCTACAATGACTCATTAATCATGGTCTCTTCCTTAAGCTTTTCAAATGCCAATTCAAACAATGCAAAGTGGAATTTCTTTGCATGGTTATCTCCACTGACATTATCTCCATGGACCCCATCAAACTCAAAGCCATTGAAGATTGGAAACCTTCTACCTTCATTGAAGCCATCTACTCTTTCATTGGTTTCTATAACTTTTACTGCCATTTTATTCCAGACTTATCCCTCATTTCCTGCCCCTATATGAACTCACCCACAAAGGGAAAGTCTGGACCTGGACACCCAAGTATGAGCATGCCTTCTACCTCCTCCAGACCACATTTCTCTTACACTCTGTCCTGGCCATGCCAGAACTCACATAACTCTTTTCCATCATGACTGACACCTCCTTCACTGTGGCCAGTGGTCTTCTCATGCAAGCTGATGCTTTCATCCTTGTGTTATTTCTCTAAGATCTTTGCCCTGGTGGAATGCAACTATGATATCTATGACCATGAGCTTCTGCTGTAATTAATTATACAACCCTAAGACCAAGATAGTCCTCAAGTTATCACTTGTCAACCAATACTCTTTGGAGGGGGAGGGATAGAGTCTTTGAAATCTAGGCTGGGGCTTTAGAGAGGAGAATACCCAAGTGAACTAGACTTGGAATGCCAATTGTTGTCTGCTGGGTTTATATATTCAAGGACTACATAGATGTACATAAAGTGTTTCATTTATAATAGTCCATACCCTGAGCCCTTGGCATAGAAGTGTGGTTAAAATGTGTATCAAGGGATGAAACATATGTCATGAAGCATCCAAAAAGAGAAGTATACCACAGCCTTGTGGCAGTGGGAGAATAGAAGAGAAGCATGGTGGAGATGAATGATGGAAGCATGCACAACGCTGGTGTAAAACAGCAATCCTCTCTGTGAGGACAGCAAGTGTGGATCTGTGGGCACGATAGGCTCGACCCAAAGGGGGTCCGAGATCGTTTGCTGACATCCTAGAGGCTCTGGGATGGACCGACACTTGGTCCGAAGGCGTGGGAAAGCGGAGTTCGAAAGTCTGAAGGTGCGGACTTGGTTGAGAAGGTCTGGGGAATGTTGAGGATGAAGGGAGGATGGTCTGTAGGTGATCTAGAGGGTTTTTGGGCGGTCTGACAGGTGGTAAAAGCACAGGTAAAAGGTAGATAACGTATGTAAATACACAAATTGTCCTTAAGAAGGCCCAAGACTGTTGGGCTTTGTAACTAAGGTATGGAATAGTGTAAGGCATCGCATTAGGGTGTTTTGGAGGTCATCTGAAGACCGTAAGTAAGACCGATGATGGTCTGGACTGTGGGAAAATAGCGTCAGTCTATTGGACTATTGGCCCAAGGTGTCAGTCATAGACCGAGAATGGTCGGACTGTGGGAAAAAGCGTCGGTCCTTTGATTCCTATGTGTTGGAAGACTCGGGGATGGTCTAGTGGTCATCAGGCAAGGCCTGGAAGATGGGGGAATGCGTGGATATCACCATAGAGTGCTCTAGAGCTCTACACTGGGCTGTGTTAAGTGTATGTCAAGTGTGAGTAGAAATCGAAGGATGAAAGGAGTGACAGTGGTGCAGAGATCAGAGGGCAAGGCTAAGGCTGTTGATCCTGATGATAAAATAAAGAGATTAGATAAGATGAAAGATAAGATAAGAGGGAAAAGAAAAA
>JBBPLT010000595.1:0-17074 GCA_038089955.1 Strobilomyces dryophilus | reverse complement strand
CTAGTAGAACCCTCAACCCTGAAGGTTCCCACCCCTTGCCTCACCAGTATATATAGTCGGGTACTTTCTCCCATGTTCCCTAGCTAGTTCTACGCATAACCAGTGTAGTAACCTAGTCCATCTTCCATGCATCTCTCATATGCATGAGACTGTTCGATCTAGCCGACGCTATCGAACCCTTGACCCTAGTCTTAGCCGTTGCTACTAGGAACTCACTCTTAACCACCTTGTCTATAAGACTTCGCTCTACTTTGAGTGAGCGCTGCTAGGTAAACTACACAACCAGTGTAACAAAAGAACTAGCTCTCTTTCCTCCCTCTTCGCCATAAGAGTAGGAGACTACCCTCAGACTTCCAAGCATACTACGACGCCTCTGGAACTTTTGGAAACAGTCTACGCATACTAGGACGCCTCTAGACCTTTAGGAATTGTTCACGCATACTTGACGCCTCTGAATCCTGAACCCTGATATTTGTTCAAGCACACTATGACGCCTCTGAACCAGCCATGTCTTACAGGAGCTCACCCAGACGACCGGAAGAAAGACTTCACTCTCCCTCTTCCCTTGGATGATGATCCCTTATCACCTGACCTCCCCACAACCCTTCCCCTGAAAATGTTCCCCCATATTGTTGATGACCACGAGTAGACGTTCCTGACATGGAAGATGTACAGAGCATGGCTAGCTCCACAGAACCCTCTGCCCTATACGCTTCAGCAGATATCCTTAACCCTGAACTCCACGACTATTCCCGGTATGGAATATCAATCACATCAGTCACTGGTGCCACAGGCGCAGGAACCATCATCCCAATGGACATATCCGCACTGGAAGAGCCGATCCAAGACCAACCTACTCTAGCAGACCTGGTCCAAGAGTACTTCAGAACATACACCCCACTCAACCCAGAAACTTCGGATAAATCTACTGAAGAACCCCCAAACTTCCCTTCTCCCCACCTTCAGCTGAGGGATGAGGACGTCCTACCAGATGGACTTCTAAGAAGGAAATGGCTGCCGGAATTCCAGATGACTTCTCTGGCCAACCAGACGAGGCTCAATGGTGGAGTAACACCATGTGAGCATACTACAAAATCAATGACAAGGTTTTCTCCCCACAGCAATAGGTACTAATCTTCCTCAATAAGCTCAAGGACGCTCGAGGAAGACTCTTCACAGAACCTCTGGTAGAAAAAGCCCTGGATAATGATGAAAGGAAACAACCCTCCCTCTCTACCGTCATCAGCAACTTCCTCACCACGTTCTCCCCCCATGACACTGTGGCTAGTACTGGGATGAAACTCAGGAAACTCAGACAGAACTTATGAGACAAGGAGAATAGTTTCTCCGACTATGTCACAAAGTTCCAACTCTATGCCTCTCAGACAAGCATCTCCAACCAAGTCACGTTGATCGACCAGCTCAACAACGGAATGGACCCAGAACTGGTCACCATAATCATCGCCATGGAACACCCCCCAATGACCCTTCATGACTGGATTGACAAGGCTAGTCAATTCCATGCACAAAAGTCCCGACTGGACTTATACCAGAAAGGAAGAATGGTACAACCCTTCCTCCCAGAAACCCTTCCAAAAACACTGGTACACTCTGAAAAAGATCTAGATGCTATGGACATAGATGTCCTCCAGACTTCTTACCCAAAATGAACCAGAAAACCAAAGGAGCTTCACATAGCACAGGTAGCCACCTTCGCCCTGACCATTCTCTCCAACATAAAGGCCCCCTCCCTATGAATCCAAGTCAAACTGGCTATCCCAGACGCATGGACCGTCTCAATCCTGGCTCTAGTAGACAGTGGAGCCTTGGAAAACCTCATTGACCCTACCATAGTAGTAAGGTATCAATTCCCCAAGAAACGGTTGGCAAAACTGCTCATCCCCCTCAATGTCGATGGAACTGTAAACAAAAGTGGAATGGCCCGCCACAAGATTCGCCTTACAGTTTATATCAGAGAAGTAAAGGAAGAATGCAACTTCACGATCATCAACTGCGGAAAAGAAAAAATGATCCTTGGCCTCCCCTGGCTTCGCACTAGGAACCTGGTTATTGACTGGACCTCAGGGAAAATCAATCTAACCCCGAAATCCTATAGGCAGGATGACGAAGAAGCTGGTGAGCAATGATATCTTGTCTGCTACCTAGGAAAGGCACCAGACTCCCTCATCGACAATGAACTACAGGAAAAGGAATCTCTCTCTCCTATGGAACATGTGATCAGAATTTACAAAACCACGCTGTCTATGGAACTGGCCATGGCAGCCACGAAAAACAAAATAAAACTTCCTCTGCAATATGCAGACTTCACAGGAGTTTTTGGAGAACCCAAAGATGGCGAACTCCCTCCTCACTGCCCATTCGACCACACAATTGACCTGGACAAGGATTTCATCCCAAAGATCACCAAGGTCTACCCTCTCAACCCCTTGGAAAGGAAGACATGCAAAGAGTTCATTGAGGAACACCTCAAATTGGGAAAGATAGTTCCATCCAAATCCCCTCAGGCATCCCCTTTCTTCTTCGTTCCAAAGAAAGATGGAGGACTCTGCCCCTGTCAAGATTACCACTACCTGAACTCCCATACAGTGAAGAATGCCTATCCTCTCCAACTTATCTCTGACCTTGTCAACAAATTCCAAGGCTCCACTCTCTTCACAAAGTTTGACGTCTGCTGGGGATATAATAACATTAGAATCAAGAAGGAGGACCAATGGAAGGCAGCGTTCATCACCCCAGAAGGACTTTTCGAACCAACAGTTATGTTCTTCAGCATGTGCAACTCCCCTCCAACGTTCCAAGCATTCATAAACCATATCTTCGGCGACTACATCACAGAAGGATGGCTTATTATCTATATGGACGACCTTATGGTCCACACTGACAACAACCTTGAATGACATAGGGAACTCGTTCGCAAGGTTCTCAAATGCTTCCAGGAACACGGGTTATTCCTCAAACTCTCTAAATGCCAGTTTGAACAATGAAAAGTGGAATTTCTTGGCATGGTAGTTTCCGCCAATGAGATCTCAATGGACCCAGTAAAACTCTCAGCCATCAAGGACTGGAAAACCCCCACCTTGGTCAAGGCTATATGATCCTTCCTTGGTTTTTGCAACTTCTATCGCCGCTTCATCCCAGACTTCTTGGCAATAGTCAAACCGCTTAATGACCTCACCCACAAAGGGAAAATGTGGGAATGGATCATGGAATGTGAGACGGCTTTCCACACACTCCAGAAAGCTTTTCTTTCCAGACCAGTACTAAAAATGCCGGATATTACACATCCTTTCTCCATCATGACCGACGCTTCTCTGACGGTTGTTACACGGGTTGTGTAGTAACCTAGCAGTGCTCACTCAAAGTAGAGCGAAGTCTTATAGTTGAAGCCAAGTACGTTCTGCGGACTAGGCGAAGAAGTATTCTCCCTAATAACCTTGGTGAAGGCTAGGGTCAAGGGTTCAATAGCGTCGGCTAGATCGAACAGTCTCACATGGAGGAATGCATGGAGGAGAGACTAGATTACTACACAGGTTATGCATAGAACTATGTAGCTAGGGAACATGGGAAGAGGTACCCAACTATATATACTGGTGGGGCAAGAGGTGGAAACCTTCAGGGTTGGGGTTCTACTAGATTGGATGCGGGTGTCTGTGGTCAAAAGGGGAACAAAGGATCAAAGGAAGTGGATCATGGGAAATGGAATGGCGTGTCTGGAACTTCGTGTGGAAATGACGGAAATGGAGGCAGTAGAAGTACAAGAGAAAAAGGTCCAGTGTAGTCTAGCTGTGGTGGCTGTGGTTCCGATGCTGTGCATGGAAGGGCAAAGGGTCTCTAGGTGTCCTTCCGGGGTATCTTGGGTAGCCTACGCACCAGGTGTGGTGGGGCAGGAGTGGAGGAGCTGGAGGTCTCCATAGGGTCATTGTCGAGGACAGAGGGGTCTGGGATGAGGGTTGGGGACTTGGGAACGGGAGGAAAAGAAAGGATGGGGCCGTCTTCTCGAGTAACTGTAACAATGGTGGCTGGTGGCATTCTCCTCCAGGCAGATACTAATGGAGACCTTCACCCCTGCGCATACTTCTCCACAACCTTCGCTCCAGCTGAGCGAAACTATGACATCTATGACTGAGAACTTCTAGTGGTCATCAAGGCCCTCGAAACCTGGGTGCATTACCTTAAGGGAACAGGATGGGTGGTCACAGTCTTCACCGACCACAAAAACCTAACCTACTTCTGCACCCCCATAAACTCTCTTGACACCAGGTGCAGTGGATGATGTTCTTCCAGGACTTCAATCTTTTCTTCATACACGTCCCTGGATCGAAGATGGCCCCAGCTGATGTCCTCTCCCAAACAGATGATGTCGACACCTCGGATGACAACGCTGATGTCACTCTACTCCTGGATCAGTTGTTCGTTTGCACCCTCGACACTTGTATTGTCGAGTGCATTAAGGAGAACATGAAGACCGACCCCACCGCTCAAGACTTGGTTGGCACCCTTACTTCTGGATTCCTTCCCCTCCCCCAAACCCACAAAGAAGATTGGTTTTTCGACAAGACCAACCTTTACTACAAGGGACGTCTCTATATTCCCCCGGAGCCATGCCATGACTTGGTAAAATCAGTTCATGAGTCAGCAGCGGGCAGCCATGGCGGTATTTTCTGCACTCTCCAGCTGCTTCAGCAGGACTTTTGGTGGCCTGGAATGAGTATGTTTATTTGACGCTTTGTTAATGGCTGTGCCATCTGCCAGCAAAATAAGGTCAACACCCACCCTACTGTGCCACCCCTCTCCCCCCTCCCCACCACCGCCACCCACCCCTTCCAGCAACTCTCTGTTGACCTCATCACCGGCCTCCCACGTTCTGCCAGTTTTGATTCCATCATGGTTGTGGTAGATCATGGGCTTTCAAAGGGGGTAATTTTCACTCCTTGTCACCAAACACTCGATGCAGCCAGCCTTGCTGCACTCTTTTTCAACAAAATCTTCCCTCACTTCAGCCTATACGACCGCCTCATTTCTGATCGCAGTCCACAGTTCGCCTCTGCATTCGCTAGGGAACTTGCCCAACTCCTCCAATATGACGTAGCACTCTCCTCGGCTTACCACCCACAAACTGATGGAGAAACAGAACAGGCAAACCAAGAACTAGAAACCTATCTTCGGATCTTTTGTGAGGAACATCCAGAACGATGGGCTTCCCTTCTCCCGATGGCGGAATTCCATTACAACTCTTCCGTCCATTCCTCCACCCAGAAAATGCTGTTCTCCCTGATCCTCAGATATGAACCCCGAGCATACCCACCCCTCAGCAAAACCTTCCTCCCAGCCCTGGAAACCCAGCTGGAACTTCTCTCTGCAGCACGAACAGAAGCGATTGTGGCTCATGAATGATCGCAACAAATCATGAAGAAACATATCTTTCTGTGACTCCCTAAATGGAAAGTAGGCAACAAGGTCTGGCTTGACAACCGGATCCTATGGATCAATTATGCCTCTCAGAAACTTGCCCCCCGACGGGAAGGACCATTCGAAATCTCCCAAGTCCTCTCTCCTGTGGTGTTCCATCTTTGACTCCCCACCAGATGGAAGATTCACGATGTCTTCCACGCTTCCCTTCTCTCCTCATTCCGAGAAACGAACGAGCATGGACCCAACTTCCACAACCCTCCACCTGATCTAGTTGATGGAGATGAAGAATATGAAATAGAAGCCATCCTGGCGCACTGTGGACCTCGCAACCGGAGACAATACCTAGTCTCATGGAAGAGCTACTCTGCAGCAGAAAACACATGGGAACCTGTGGGAAATCTTTGCCACTCCGCAGCAGAACTCCGTAACTACCAAAAGCGTCACCCTCGAGATTTTCCAAATGCTTAAAAGGGAGTGAATGCACTGAGATTGTTTTCTGATGACCACAGGCACCCACTATGTCCTCCTTTGCATTCACTTGTCACGTCTCACAACGCCCTTTCTCCTGCCACATCTGTCATGGCACTGACCATACAATGACCTGGTGTCCCTGATATTTCTGTCCCTGCTGTTGCCACAATGCCCCAGGCCACTCTTTCCCTCACTACCTGCTGCAAAACCAGAAAAATCCCATGGCTTACCCCTTCACCTTCTTTCCTCCCATTCCCAAACCTGCCCCGGATAGGTCTGAATTTGCTTTAGTAGAGCAAATCTACGAGGAGGGTAATGTTACAGTCACACGTAAAGACGGCCCCATCCTTTCTTTTCCTCCCATTCCTGATTCCCTGACTCTCATTCCAGACACCTCTATCTCCGACAATGACCCTATGGAGCCCCCCAGCTCCTCCACACCCACCCCACCATGCCTGGCATGTAGATTACCTAAGATATCCAAGAAGGACGCTTAGAAACTGTTTACCCTTCGATACGCAGCAACTGCAGCCAGACTGCGCCAGACCCTCTCTTCTTGTACTTCTACCACCTCCGTTTCCATTGCTTCCATATGGAGTCCCGGACACGCTGTTCCATTTCCCATGATCCACTTCCTTTGATCCTTTAGTTTCCTTTTGGCCATGGACACCCACACCCCATCTAGTAGAACCCTCAACCCTGAAGGTTCCCACCCCTTGCCTCACCAGTATATATAGTCGGGTACTTTCTCCCATGTTCCCTAGCTAGTTCTACGCATAACCAGTGTAGTAACCTAGTCCATCTTCCACGCATCTCTCATATGCATGAGACTGTTCGATCTAGCCAACACTATCGAACTCTTGACCCTAGTCTTAGCCATTGCTACTAGGAACTCACTTTTAACCACCTTGTCTATAAGACTTCACTCTACTTTGAGTGAGCACTGCTAGGTAAACTATACAACCAGCATAACATTCGTCCTCTTTGATCTTGTCATTCCTCTTGTTGACCCTATAGTTATCCACTCCTGGACTGGTTGCTGCTAACATCTGGACACTTGTATCCACTGCCATATCTGCATCACCATTGTCCAGATCACTTTGTTTTGTCACTGGACACTGCTGGTTCTTTCTGTTAGGTGCTACTTAGGTCTAGCTACTCCTTCTCTACCTTGTTTCTTGCTTTGAACCCCTTGGGATGAGTCATACTTGCCCAACTCTTCTACCTAGGTAGACACACCCCTTTTTTATCTTTCTTTCTTTCAGCATAGAACTAGCTTAGGACTAAAGTATATGGGCATCAGGTATTTATACATTTGGAGTGGAGGTGGGAACTATGAGGGCCAAAAGGAGAGATACCCTAGAGGAGAAGTGGATGTCCATGTTGTGAAGGGAACAAGGATCAAAAGGAAGTGGAACATGGAAGGAGGAATGGCATGTCCAGAACTCCGTGTGGAATGATGGAAACAGAGATCAGTAGAAATACAGTAAGGTAAGTTACAGTCACGAAGAGACAAGACAAAAGGAAAAACAAATGATGGCATATTCCAGACACCTCTATTGGTCCCATGTTTCCAGGAACTGGGCAAACTCATGACAGAAGAATTCTCACTCTTTGAGGAAGATTGTAACATTACCCTCTTCATAGCCTTGAGTCACTAACTCAATATCCTATTCAGAGTTCATTGGTGGAGGGGATGGGGTGGTGATGACAATGGAAGGCTGTGTGTCCAGGAGCATGAACGTCACAGTGGGGGCAACTCCAGGCAGGGCAAGAGGCTGCCTAGTGGCCAAGGGCCATAACTTGGCAGTGGATATATCAGAAATGGGGGAAATCAGGGTGTATATGGTTGTGCAAATGACAGATGTAGCATCATTGGTGATGGGTACCCATGGGAGAGGGAATTGAAGCTAGCCTGGCACCACTGCTGACTGAATCAGTTGGAGAGGGGATGGTGTTATATCACTGTAAAACACAAATCCTGGGTGAGGAGACATCCAGGAGTCATATGAGTGGATCTTGGGTGTAATAGGCTCGATCCAAAAGAGGGCCCAAGGCGTTTGCTAAAGTCCTGGAAACTCAGGGATGGACTGATGCTTGGTCCGAGGGTGTGGGAAATTGGAGTTTGAAAAGACCACTTAGTTGGTCAAGTGAGGAGAGGTCAGTGAGGTGTTGGTGAGGTAGGAGAGGGCTCTCAGACAATTGAGAGGAACTAGCTGGGTGGATAGCAAGGTGATAGCAAGGTAGGTAGAAGCTAGATACATGTGTAAATACTTGAAACCAGCTTAAAAAGGGGTCAGAATGCACCAGGCTTTGTAAGTAAGGTATGAAAAGTCTAAATAGACCAGTCTGGGCAAAAGGTAAGTAGACTGAGATTGTTGTACAAGACTGACATATGGTCCAGACTGTGGGAAAAAGTGTCGGTCAACCAGTCTTGCAGTCCACTGGCCTCAGGCGTCATAGGGATGGACTGGTAGCATGTCCAGGGTGTCTGCATTAGACTGATGTGTAGTCTGGACTGTGGGAAAGTCAGTCTGGACTATTGGACTATTAGTACATGGTGCATTTTGTGCTCAGGAGTGGAATAGAGGTTGTCAGGTGAAGTCCAGATGATGGGCTGATGGTGGGATGTACATGTAGAGTGAGACTGAGCTCTACATTGTGTGTCAAAACCAGACTGGAGCAAGGAGTGATTTGAGTGGAGTCTTTGGAGACTGTCTGCATGTGCTCAGGCCAGTGAGGCAAGTGTCCAAAGAAAATGTCGGACAGTTCCTTCTGGAGGGAAACAGGTATTGGCTTGAGTGAGGGTGGGAATCTCTTCTGGGGGTGGTGTAGGGTTTCCAGGGCAAAGACATTGATAAGGCAATGGAGCCACATCCACATCCATCTCTTGTTTGGAAGACAGTCATCTATCAAGGGTGGGGGAGTGAGGGTGCAGAGGTGGGGGGTTTCAGGATGCCTGTTGCTGGAGCTGGAGGAAGTGGGTGGAAAGATAGGTGGTGCAGATACCAACAGAGATGTCCTCCATGAGGGGTGAGAGTATTGTGGCCAAGAGAATGTAGGGGAGCATAGTGATATAGTCATAGAATTTGACTGTGTTGAAGGCATTGAGGATGTAGTCTTGGATTTCCTGAAGGGCATTGCCCACTTCAGGTTGTTCTGCAGCTTCATCGCAAAGGCAGAGGCAGAGGGTTGAGTAGGTGTGGTATGCATGGATGAGTACCAGGAGTACTAGATGGCTGATGAAGGGGTGGAGTCATTTGAGAGTGAAAAGGATGGATAGAGAGTTAAGGACCATGGCATAAATTAGTCGAATGATAACAAGCAAGAGGGCAATGAGAGGAAGTCAGTCACGCACTTGAGAATTGAGAGGAATAGACATTCTGCAAAGGTATTTAATTCGGTAGGGAGGAGGGTTTTTACAGGGGGGACTCCATCCATCTTAATTTCCTTTCCAACTGCCCCATCCATCATTATTAGTCAAGTTCCATCCAAGGTTAGTGTTACTATATAGGTCAAAATATCTCCAGTCATAATTGAACATATCTGTCAGAGTGATGAATCCGACCTAGAACCAGATTCCACAGCAGCAGATCAGGAACAAGTGGGGGCATTCTGCAAGGCAGAGCTTCCAGGAAAGAAAAGAATAAGCATGGTGGTGAGGAGGGAAAGCTTGATTGAGGAGAACTTGAATGAGATGGAGGCCATTGCTAGTTGCAGAAGGAGGGGAAGTTGTGCAGGTGTCTCCTTTTGTACTGCTGAAGTTCCACTGTGGGATACCATAGATTTCCTTCTAGTTTCCAGGTATTTTCTGAGAAAGTATAGCTCTTCCAGGAGATAAGGTATTGCCTCTGATTCCAAGGTCCATGGTGGGCAAGTATTGCCTCAATTTCATATTCTTCTTCCCTGGTGATAAGGTCAAGGGGAGGTTCAAGGAAGTTGAAGCTGTGTTCCTGTGTTTCACGATAAGGGGAGAGAAGAGAAGCATGAAAGACATCATGGATCTTCCATCCAGTGGGGAGTTTGAGGCAGAAGGCCACAGGAGACAGTATCTGAGTGATTTCAAATGGCCCTTCTTGTCTAGGGGCTAATTTCCACAAGGTGTAATTAATGTGGAGATTTCAATTGTCCAGCCATACCTTATTGCTGACTTTCCATTTCAGAAGTCTCAGGAAGATCCATTTTTTTATCATCTGTTGGGATCTTTTATGGGCGAGGGCTTCTGATTGGATGGAGTTGAGTCCTGAGAGACAGATTTCTAGGGCAGGGAGGAAGATTTTTCTAATTGGAGGATAAGCCCTAGGTTTGTATCCAAGGATCAGGGAGAATGGTATTCTCATGGTGGAGGAATGAATGGAAGAATTGTGATGGAATTCTGCCATTTGGAGTAAGGAGGACCACTGTTCTGGGTGTCCTTTGCAAAAGATCTGAAGATAGGTTTCGAGTTCTTGGTTGGCTTGTTTGGTTTCTCTGTTGGTCTAAGGATAATAAGCAGAGGAAAGGGCAATGTCGTAACCGAGGAGATGGGCAAGTTCTTGTGTGAAAGCAGAAACAAATTGTGGGCTATAGTCGAAGACGACCCAATTGTGTAATCCAATACATGGGAAGATGGTTTTGAAGAAAAGATTGGCCACTCCGGCCGCATCAATGTTTTTGTGACATGGGAAAAAGATTACCTCCTTCATAAGCCCATGGTCAACTATGACCATGATGGAATTGAAGCTATCAGACAGGAGGAGGCCTGAGATTAGATCAATGGAAATCTGTTGGAAGGGGTGGGTGGTGGTGGAATCAAGGGGGGAGAGTGGCAATACAGTGGTGTGGATATTGACTTTGGTGCTTTGGCAAGTGGCATAGCCATTAACGAAGTGGCAGATGAAGGAGGACATGCCAGGCCACTAGTAGTCTTTCTGAAGAAGGTGGAGAGTGTGAAAGATGCTACCATGTCCACTAGCAAGAATTGAGCGAACAAGGTCCTGTCAGGGCTCAAGGGGAATATAGAGACGCCCTTTGAAGTACAGGTTGGCACCATCAAAATACCAGTCATGGAGAGTGGAGCGTGGAAGGAGAAGGAAGCTGGACTTGAGAGTTTAAACTAGTTGTTGTGTAGTAGGGTCAAGTGCAGTGTTCTCAGCGATGTGAGTTACAATACAAGCATTGAGGTCATGAACAAAAAGGTTTTCTGGAAGGAGGGTTACCTCTATGTTGTCATCAGTTGTAACCACCATGTCTTGGTAAGAGAGGGTATTGGCTGGTGTCATACAGGAGCCTGGGACATGAACAAAAAGGAGGTCGAAGTCTTCAAGAAACATCATACAGCATGCTTGGTGGCAATTGAGCTTATGGGGTTGCTTGAAGTACATGAGATTTTTATGGTCAGTGAAAACTATTACACAATGGGGGGTTCCCTGTAGATAGTGTCACCATTGTTCCAGAGCTTTGATGACAGCAAGGAGTTCTCAGTCATAAATGTTGTAGTTTTACTCAGCAGAGGCAAAAATCTTGGAGAAGTAAGCACAGGGGTGGAGCATTGGTGTCCTCCTGCATTAGTGCTTCTCCTGCAGTTATGAGGGAGGCATTTATCATTACAGAGAAGGGTTTTGAAATGTCTAGCATGGCTAAAACTAGTTGAGAAAGGAATACTTTCTGGAGCTTCCAGAAGACATCTTCACAAGCAGGGGTTCAGTTCCATGCTTTTCCTTTGTGGGTAAGTTCATGAAGAGGGCAGGTGATTCTGATGAAGTCAGGGATGAATCGTTGGTAGAAGTTGCAGAACCAAATGAAGGAGTGAACTGCCTTCACAGAAGTGGAGTGTTTCCAGTCTTCAATGGCTTTGAGTTTGGTGGGGTCCATGAAGATGGTGTTGGCAGAGACTACCATCCCAAGAAACTCAACTTTTCACTGCTCAAATTGGCATTTTGAGAGTTTAAGGAAGAGGCCATTCTCTTCCAATCACTGGAGAACCTTGTGAACACATTCTCAGTGGAGAGTAACATCATCAGTGGAATAGACAAGGAGGTCATCCATATAGATGATCAGCCATCCTTTGATGATGTAATTCTTGAAAATGTGGTTCATGAATGCTTGGAAGGTGGAGGGAAAGTTACATATCCTGAAGAACATGACTGTTGGTTCGTAGAGACCATCAGGAGTAATGAAGGCTACCTTCCATTGATTGGTGGGCTTAATCCAGATGTTGTTATACCCCCATTGGACATCAAACTTGGTAAAGAGCTTTGATTCTTTGAGTTTATCAACAAGGTCAGAGATGAGAGGGAGTGGATAGGCATTCTTCACCATGTGGGTGCTGAGGTATCAGTAGTCCTGGCAAGGGCAAAGTCCTCCATCCTTCTTTGGGATAAAGAAGAACAAAGAGGCCTGAGGGAATTTTGAGGAGACGATTTTCCCACTTTTCAAGTGCTCAGCAATAAATCCTTTGCATGCATCTCATTCACAAGGATTCAGGGAATAGACCTTGGCCACCTTTGGAACGAAATCCCTTCCTAGGTCAATGATGTGATCAAAGAGGCGATGAGGGGGAAGCTTCCCTGGTTTTGGTTCTCCAAAGACTTTGGTAAACTGTTTGTACTACTTAGGGAGGTTTTGTTCATCCTTCTTTGCTTTCATGGCAAGTTCGGTGAAAATAGTGGTTTTTTGGATTAGCAGCTTGATTTGGTTCAAATAGGAAGAGTTGAAGGCATTGAAGTCAACATTGATTGATATCAGAGGAGGGGGCAGCATCAAGGAAGTGGAGAAGATACCTTTGTTCCACGGCATTGGGGTGATCATGTCATTGGGAGGTTGGTTTGTCAGAGAGAGTCATGGTTCCTGTGGTCCAGTCAATGGCAGGGTTGCTGGTTCTAAGCCAGGGGAGTCCTTGGATCATGTTCTTCTTCCTGCAATTCAGGACCATAAACTTCTTTTCTTCTTTGACATTTCCTAGATGAAGAAAAAATTTGACCTTGTGGCAGATGATCCCTCCTTGGTTCTCAGTTCTGTCCACATTTTAGGCTTTCAGTGGCTTCATTAATTCTTTTCTTTTTCAGATGGTACTTCTCAACTAAGGCTCAGTTGATGAAGTTTCCAGAGACTCCACAGTCAATGAGGGCATTTGTGTCAACAATTTTTGCTCCAACAAAGGCATAAAAGGAGATGAGGATTCTCATTGAGTGGGCCTTTGTATCAGATACAAGTACAGGAGCAATTGTAGCAGTATGGAGTCATGACATCAACACACTTCTCCTTTTCAAAAACCCTCTTCATTCAAGAGTTCGGTAGCCTGTACCTCCATGGGTTCTTCTTCTTTGCCCAGGGCTTCATTGTCTCCAGAGCTTTTCTCATCATCCTCATAGCAAGTTTTGAGGACCTTGAGTACATCCTGGGAAGAGACTCCTTTCTTCTTTCTGATGGAGGAGATGTATTTTTCTACCTCTGTTTCCTTGGTTTCAATGGTGTGAACAGAAATGCTGGTTGTCTTGGGAGTGTTCTTGGTTTGCAAGTCATCCTTCTTTCCCCAATTCCTAGGGTGGTTTTTGGTAGAGCAACCTTTCTTGTGGCAAATGAAGTAAAGGTCGTCATGGATATGTTGGGCATGCTCAACAGGGCACTGCATTGATGTCCATGGCATTTGGGTCATGTCAATGGGGAGGGGAGTCTCTAGGGAGGAGGTGACTGACCGTTCTTTCCTTTCAGTACCATTCCAGCCTGGTCTTCTGGGCATGAAATTTGCTAGCCTTCTCAATTCATTCCTTGAGGATTATAGGGGGTGTTTCCATGAAGATGATCATGCTGGTGATTTTAGGGTCAAGTCCAATTAATGAGGGTAATGGGGTCAGTAATCTTGGACTTGCCAGTGTAAAGCTGGAATTTAGTGATGTAGTCCAAGAACCTGTTCTTCTTGTCTCAAAGATTCTAGGAGAGTTAGGCGAGTTTGGTGCAGGTGGCAGTGTTCTCGTCATGAGGGGTGAAGGCAGTGAGGAAGTCTTTCATGATCTTTTGAAGGGCAGGTAGTTTGTTTTCCTCGACAGCTGGGTTGAGGAGTCATTTGATGTATGGCTCGGCAAAGAGCCATCCTCTTCCTTTGTTCATCATATTGAAGAAGGTCAGTTACTACTGTGTACATGATCATTGATGGTGAAATAGGCTCTCATAGTGTTGCACCACCAGTAGTGTAGAATGACAATCCTCCTTGGAGAGGACAGCAAGTGTGGATCTGTAGGTGCAATATGCTCAACCCAAAAGAGGGCCCAAGATGTTTGCTGAAGTCCAAGTAGCCCTAGGATGGACCAACACTTGGACTGAAAGCACAGGAAAGTGGAGTCCAAAAAGTCCAAAGTGCAGTTAAGGATGAAGAGGTCAAGGAGAGGCCAAGGATAAAAAGAGATGGGTTTTCAGGCAGTCTGATAGGTAGGAAATGGATGGTAGAAGGTAAGGTAAATGGAGATACAGGGAGATACATGTGTAAATACACTAAACAACCTTAAGTAGGCCCAAGAATTGTCAGGCCTTGTAATCTAAGGTACAGAGTGCAGTCAAGTATAGGGGAATGGTTAAATAGAGTGGACCAAAGTAAAAGAGAGTGGCCTGAGAGTTGTGGAGTGGACCAATGTATAGTCCAGATCATGGGAAAAAGTGTTGGTCCTCTCAGTCTATGGCCCAAGAGTGGTTTGGGGCATGGGAAAAATATCAGTCTTCATTGGTCTTAGCCCAAGAATGTTGGTCCCATGAGATATAAAACCTGGGATGGTTTTGGGGTGATTGGATTGTCTTGGAGTGAGATCTAGGAGCTCAGGATGGTGTGTGGATGACAGAAGAATACATGGATAGCACCATAGAGTGAGCTAGTGCTTTACAGTGGGTGTCCTGGGGATCCCCAGAAAATCCATCATGGAGTCCAGCTTTGATTTCCTTATGGGTAGTTTCAGTATTGGTCATGGTGACAGAGACAGGCAAAGTGGATCTTTCTTTGGCAGTAATTTCTAAGGCTTCCTAAAGGTCTTCTATCACAAGAGGTGGTGAAGGAACTGGTCCTTTAACAAGCAATCCCCTCTCTTGAGGTGGCAATAGTTCTCTGGCAGGTTTATGCATCAGTGTAAGCTGAGTGGTGCAGACAGTGTGACGAGGAGAGGGAAATGGGAAAGGGGATGGACAAGAGGATCCGGCAATGTGTCCAGGGGAGATGGATCTGAGAAATTCACTAGAAAGGAAAAAGAGGCTGGAAGACTTGGGTTTGTTCCTATCAGAGTTGGCCTTGAACCACAAAGAAATCTTGCTGGTGAGCTTCTCCCTACTCTAGTGTGGATGGGAGGAGTGGAAAAGCTAGTTCTTTTGTTACACTGGTTGCATAGCTCCTAGTAGTGTTCCGTCAAAGTGAAACGATGACTTATTGAGGGATCTCACAAGACTTGAACCATCAAGGCAAGCAGTCACTAGAAACTATGTTGGATTACATAGAACAAGCTTAGGGCTAAAGTACATAAGCATCGGGTATTTATACATTTGAGGTGGAGGTGGGAACTACAAGGGCCAAAAGGAGAGATACCCTAGAGGAGAAGTGGACATCCATGTTGTGAAGGGAACAAGGATCAAAAGGAAGTGGAACATGGTGGAAGGAATGGCATGTCTGGAACTCTGTGTGGAACGATGGAAACAGAGATCAGTAGAAATACAATAAGGTGAGTGATACAACCCTAAACCAATCAAGATCTTAGGTTACCCCTTGTCAATGTAGACCAACACCAGGGAGTCAAGGAAGAGAGGGAGGTGTTGGAATCAAGGCTGGGCAGGCTTAGGAAGGTCCAAACCCAAGTGAACTTGACTGGAGGATGTCCAATGCAAGCCCCTTGGCTTATATACACACATCCTACATGTGGTGCTCTGATCTACAGATGCAGGACTGGATAAAGGAAGGAAGTCCATACCCTATACCCTACATAGAAATGTACCATAGAAGAATAAATAGAACATGAGGAGTCCACATGTAAACCAGTGCATGCTTCCATAACATGAGGTGGTGCCATCACCATCAAGGGGATGGTAGAATGGAAGATATAATGTGAAACATACCAGTGTTTCAGGTATCACAAAAGAGAAGCATGGAGAAGCAAGCCAGTGCTTCTATGAGATGGAACAGGAGGTGCAGCCTACTGAGCATAGGGATAAAGGGCCAGGCTTCCATAGATAAGGGTCTAGAAAAAGAGTGGTAACATTGTGGACAAAGGGCAAGGCTGTGGCCATTGATTATGAGTTGTTGGAATCTAGATTGGAGATCTAGCCTCTCTAGGGGTGGAAGTATGGCAGCACTGCTGGCACCTCTAGGAGTTTGCTGCCAAAGGCTCCAGGGAAGGAGTGGAATGAGTGACAATAGTCTAGGGGCAGAAGATAAAGGCACTGCCTCTATCTAATCAAGAAGATAGCTGTGGCACTGCCACAGATAAAATAAGAGATAGTGGCATAGCCACTGATAAAGGATAAGATAAGGTGGGGCACAGCCACACCATGATAAGATAAGATAAGAATGCACAGCATTCTTGAGGAAAAAATCAAGACCTAAGCTTGACCAAGGACTTGATAAGCTAATCTTGTAGCCAGATCTTGTCTGATAAGGGTGATCTATGCTTTGATAAGCTTATAGAGCTTGCTGTTATGACATGATCATAATAGTGACTTATGATTGCAAAAGAAAAACAAAAGGAAAAACAAATGGCAGTATATGCTGAACATCTCTATTGGTTCTGTGTTTCCAGGAACTAGGCAAACTCTTGATGGAAGAATTCTCACTCTTTGAGGGAGATTGTAACAATTTTTGTAACAGGGAGTAAAAATTACCCCCTTTGTAAAGCCATGGTTGACCACAACCATGATGGAATTAAAGTCATCGAAAAGAGGAAGTCCAGTGATGAGATCAACTGAGAGTTGCTAGAAAGAGTAGGTGGCTGTGGAATTGAGGGGAGAGAGTGCAGGGATAGTGGGGTGGGTGTTGATTTTGGTACTCTAGCAAACTGTGCAGCTGTTAATGAAGTAGCAGATGAAAGAGGACATACTTACAGTAGGCAACAAAACCGTTGCAATAACTAACCTTGATGCAGTGCGCGAAGCGCACTGCAAGCACTTGTGGGAATTTCGCTTAGGTTTGGCATGACCAAACATAGTCCAAACAAACAGCTACAAA